>OZ010795.1:489195933-489325933 GCA_963932465.1 Maratus speciosus
TTCCATAGACAGGCTTTCCAATTAATACGGATTGATCCTTTCCGTTAAAAAATGAATTGGTAAATGTGTCAAAATGTTTTGTGCTCGTTGAGCAAAGCAGTTAAGAACAGCCTTAACGTTAGAAAAATTCAATTTTAAAAATAATACAGCGTTCAAAATACATTGCTCTGCTCAACAAGCGCAAAACGTTTTGACACATTTACGAATTCATTTTTTAACGGAAAGATATAAAATTGGAAAGCCTAGCCACGGAAGTGATTTGGAATTGAACTGCTTTACCATTTTTTTGATCAATCAATTACCTATTGAGTTATAAGCGAATTTGATCACGTGACAAACACGTTTTTTCGCTCGCTCTTGAGTGCTCTTTCTTCCTTCACGCGGAAATTTCAGTTCAAAACGCCCACTTTGACACTAATTTTCTGAAAAATCTATTGTGTTTGAAAAAAAAAAAAAAAAAAAAAAAAAAAATGGAAAAAACAGTTCAATTATATAGTTTCTGAACAACAACACCAGCTAGTTTCATGCATTTTCGAACAAAAATAAATTAAGACGTATGTTAGAAAGTTCCTTTTGGATTTGAGACCCCTTTTATTGTGCCCTTAAGGACAAAAGGAAACAGGCTGAGACGAAATGTATTTTGAACGCTGATTTATTTCTAAAATTGAATTTTTCTTACGATAATTGGGGTGAATTGTTTAAGAAATTATATTTTTTCTTCGGGTGCCTGTTATCTAGGTGATATTTTCTCGAACAGAGAGTGTAGTATCGGCACTCGACTAGGTAGCTAAGATTATCGAAAAAATTAGCACAGCTCGCAAAACAATTGAATTAAAACTCAATTCGATTTAAAAACACAACAAATTTAATTAAAAAAATAAGAAGTAGATTATTTACAATTAAATAAATTACATCAGTTCTCCATACGAGA
This sequence comes from Maratus speciosus, assembly GCA_963932465.1. Taxonomy (NCBI): domain Eukaryota; kingdom Metazoa; phylum Arthropoda; class Arachnida; order Araneae; family Salticidae; genus Maratus; species Maratus speciosus. Next base: position 489,196,865 of record OZ010795.1, read on the forward strand.
ACTCAGCGAGCCAAAATTCTAGCTTTAGCATCACTGAGCATTCGCCACTTGCTCACAACACAAAAAACTAACTCCGTGCAGTTTGGAGCTCTTCGAAGCACTGACTAACTAACTCGCTTCTCTACATATCATCCTAGCGGGTTTTGGACAAAACTCGCCTCCGCTCCGGACATTCCGCAGCTTCTCCTCTACGGGGAATAGACTTTGAAATAGACTCTTTTGTTCTCTCTTGAAAGAAAGGAATTTCCCTTTATGCGAAAAATGCTAATTCGCTAGCCCGTTGTTACAAGAGCCATATTTTTCCAAAGTTAAACGATGGTGGAAAGAAGTTATTTAATTATTGATAAATCATATCATTTTGAGACAATTCTTTTGTTAGGGGTGCCTCAAAAAAGGCAGATTTTTGAGTTAATTACACTGATAATACTGCTTGTACAGATTTTTTTTTTCTTTTTTAAGCTACTCCGAGTCCATAGTCTGATGGATTATGTAAATAAAAGATGGAAATGAGAAATAGAATAGAAATCAAACCATGTAAAAAAGTTTCAAAAATTTATATACATATATATGTATTTAAAGTTTTTATGCTGCTACACAGTTATATACGATAAATTATTCTACACAGTGGCACCTTATATCCCTATTCAACCTTTACTCATCTCTATTTTTTTTTAATATTTGTCCAATATTAATTTATCATCTACATTTTTCGTTCTACATATTTTAAAAAATATAAATTATTTCCTTTCCTTTATTCACTTTTATTTTATTATTTCAGTATTACCTTATTATTTGTCTTTAATTTTTAAATCTATCTAGATTTTTAGCAATGTAGTTCATTTTATTTTCCTCACCCATTTGCTTAACATCTATTTGCTTAAAATTTATTTAATTGTAATACAGTTAATCATTCCAATTCTAGATGGCAGCACATGCTTTTCTATCGCTTTTCTTGTTTTTCTCCCTCTCTCATGGTTCACTTTGCTTTGCTATTTCATGGCGCATTTGTTTGTATCTGGGTGCATCTATCTATCTATCTATCTATCTATCTATCTATATATATATATATATATATTTCCTTTGGTGAGTTGTTTTAGTTCTTAAGTTTTTTTTTCCAATTATTGTTGAATTTTCATTAATTTAGTTAACTTATTATATTTCAATATATCTCGATTGCTACGCTGTAATAATAATAATAAAGTTTTTACCTATTGTGTAACCTGAGAATTCATGTTTGGATCACCTGTACTATTAAATTCAATATTATGAAACGCATATGTGCTACGATTGATGAACAACATTTGAATACACAGTCTAGTCTATCAGTTAGTCATTTCATAGGTATTAGCTCCTAAACTGTAGTAGTGATATAGCTCTTCAATCAGTACCTTTGACAGCTAATAAATATTACCATTCTACGTCAAATATGTACAACTAGAACAGAATTAGGTACTGTACAGTAATAAGTACAGTAAAATGAGAACGCATTTTCATTGTTTTACTTTTAACTATAGAAATAGTTTTATTTTTTTAAAAAATAAAATACTACTTAATAATATACTTAATTAGAATGAATAATATATAAATAAAATACTTAAAATAAATACTTAATTAGAATGAATATTGTTGTGGGGCCTCAGATGAGGTAGGTAGCGTATTGGTTCTATTCAGAAGCGTATGACAAGTATTTAGTTAAAGAATAAAGACTTTATTCGTATAAAACACTAAAATGTTTTCTCGACTAAATAAAGCATATAGGGGAGAGTAGCCTAATTTGGACCACTTCGCTTATTTTCAGGTGTAACTCACTTAATTTTTGGAATATCTGAAAAATATCACTACACGGGGTCAATCAATTCATCTACTAACTAAATAAAACTTTAGATCATTTTCTTTTTAAAAACTTAAATTTTATTTTAATTTGAAAAATTCGTCAAAAGTGGTCCAAATTCAGCAACTGGTCGCCTAAGTTGGACCACTAGTATCCTAAATTGGACCAAATAAAATCAGATTGTTTTAATGACTAGGGAATATAACTAATTTTATTAAAAGCAAAGTTTGCGGTTACTGAAACAATCAAGCAAAATAACAGCAATGAAATATAATGAAATCAAATATCTGAAAATAAGTGTAATTGTTTTAAATCAAAATGTATTCAAAATATAAATCAAAGTTATCAGTAATTAAGAATAGAAATTATGAAACTAATTGCCAGTTACTTGAATATCATTTAAGGAGTGATGCAAAGTTTACGCATGAATTCCGTTTATTGATTTTTTTTTTTTTTTTTTCCAGCGCACACAACGTGGAACCGTATTTGGCAATATGAACACTGAATCATTTCTGTTGTTTTATTTTCTTACAAATCAGGCAAAACCAATCATCACTATTTAGATTTTTCTTTTTAGATTCTGAATTATTAGACTTTTTTTTTACAACATGAGTTTTCTTTACTTTATGATTATAGTTCTCCCCTTTCTTCATTTCCTTGATAATTGCATTACGCCTATTTTTTTAATTTGATGTTCTATTTGCTTTTATGCTGTGATAACTGCCTTTTAGTCGATTTTTTGTGTTTTTTCATTTCAAGGTTTACTTTATATTGCGAAGATGTTACCACAACTCTTTTTTTGGCTCGCTCTGTACTTTTTTAAAACTAAATTTAGTAAAGGATATAACATTTCTAATGATTTTTTGGCTTTTGGGGAGGATTTGTAGCTACAGCCTTATTGCAGGTCAATTTCTTCACAACTTACTCTCTCCTTTTTATTTCCTATATCTTTAACAGCTTTTGCTGTTACCTTTTTTTTTTTTTTTTCTAGACAGCTCGTCCGTGTCTTTTTCAACATTTTTAACATTATATTATAAAAGTGTTTAAAAAAATATGCTCTATTGAAAAATACGCTACGATTAATTATACGCAAACATTATATATTCAACAGTGTTGAATTTACCACTCTCCTCCCGGAAGGTTTGGGGTTTTATGCGTTTTAATGGCAAAAAAGTCTAATTCATCCTCCAGAACTGTAAAAAGTCTGCCCTTCCTCAAGGAATCGCAAATATCCTCCAGGAAGAAAATGTTTGAATTCAACTCTGTAAACCAAACTACGCCGTAGGAATTAAGTATTCAAAGAAAACAAATACAAATACATACAAGATAAAAGAAATTGCAAACAAAATTTATTTCATAAACATGTAAAAATATTATTTTGTTTATATAGGCCTAAACTGTATAAAAAAAATTAATCCAGATATACCCCCCCCCACCCCCACCCCCACAAAAGGGAAAAAAGGAAAAAAAAAAACCTTGCATGAAGATAGTAAACTATTATAAAATATTAAAAAAATAGTGTACAAAGTGTACCGTCCTCGAAATTCATTACTTAATTTTCAAAATTTATGATCGCATATCTGGTCCAATTTAAGTAACTTAAATTAGCCCAATTATGGCAACTGCGCCATTTTTTAAAACAGATAATTTCAAGACTAAGAACAAAAACGAAATCAAACAAAGCCACGTGAGAAATATGCGCAATTAACAGATGAATTTATATATGTATATGAAAACATAACAACTTACCTTAGTTTTAAAGTATTCACTTACGTTTAGTAGGAAAAAAAGTAGATCAAAACAGCTAACTTTAGGGGTTTTTTAAATTGTCTGAAAATAACACGTGGTAGGCGGTTGCTTCTTCTAATCGTGAGTGACGTCATTCTGATGAGTAGGATTTCAGCGGTAGATGGCATCTCTTCCTGTAATTAACGGCAGAATGGCAACGGTCCAATTAAAGCGGCGGTCCAAATATGGCTACTTTCTCCTATACACAACAAAATTAAGTTGAATAATGGGTTTTTGATGATAAGCAAAGTTTGTGATGTGGCAGTTATAAGTAAAGTCCTGAAATAGCGATTAGATGGTTCAGCATATTAAAGAGTCTCCAAAAATTCTATGGCTCAACTCTTTCGAAGTGTCACTTATGAAGGGTTAAAGAACTCTCTCCTTCGTTTGACATCCTGTTGCTATACATGACCGCACGCCTCAGCCCGTCGCGTGAAAGAAGTGTCTTTCACACTCGGATTCTACCTCCGAGAAAATGGGAGCGTCCTTCTGAGAGATTTATCTCTTGGCGTAGGTAACGAACTGTTACCTACACTCACCAGAGTTCAAAATTAATTAGCTATTTCTTAATCAAGGATCTCCCAGATACTGTGATTTCTCTCAGAAAAACAATAGAGAATCTCTGGCCACTAGCAATGCTTTGCAGTCAGTTCATCTGCGAGTTGTTCCCCGATAAGACGACCTTGTCCCTTCCCACTTTTTTGCATCCGTTTCTCCTCTGATCAGCTGCGCGTGGAAAAGCATTGATTACTTTCAATTTGGCGGCACATGAAACAGACCCCAGGTGGTCTATGCTTTTTACTCACTGTCTAAAAAGTGTCACATTCTAAGATGTATTAGGATTGATCGATTTCTTCTTATCTTCGCGTCTAAAGTTGGAACTTAGACGAATTTTCATGACTTTTTTGGAAACACATGGGGTTTCCTATAACTAGTGACATTTGTATCAATTTAAGGGTTTCTTGTGTGGAATATTGGAAACAGTATGATGTTCCACAGTGTTTTATGTGTTTTAGTAGGAAAAAACAGTACTTACACAATATATTACTTATTTGCTATAACAATGATAAAACGGAGCATAAAATAAAATAAAATAATGATTATTTATTTATTATAATATTTAAATATTTGTATTTGATTATTGTTAAAAAAAAAACTGAACAAATAGAAAGTCGTGTGATTTACTACTGTAGAAGCAAGTTTTCTCATGTACCCAGTTTATAGAAGTATCTTGAACTAGTAATTTTTAACAGAAAATAAAACCGACTTCAAGGTATTGTTTTCCCCTTTAATGTTTCTGTTACAATCCTGTATTATTAACCATACTTTAAAGAAAAAAAAAAATCAAATTGACGGAAAAAACCGTCAATTTTTGCGCCAGTGGATAACAGTTTAATTTATAAAAATAATCAGTATTTTTTAACGGAAAGATACAAAATTGGAAAGCCTGGCCATGGGAAGTGATTTGGAATTGAACTGTTTTTTCCATTTTTTGATCAACCAATTACCCACTGAGTTATAAGTGATATCGATCACGTGACAAACCCGTTTTTCGCCCGCTCTTGAGTGATTTTTCTACTTTCGCGCGGAAATTCGGTTCAAAAGGTTCACTTTGACATTATTTTCTGAAAGATCTATTGCATTTGCAAAAAAAAAATGGAAAAAACAGCTCGATGACATAGTTTCTGAACAACAACACCAGCTAGTTTCATGCATTTTTGAACAAAAATAAATTAATACTTATGTCAGGAAGTTGCCCTTTTGGATTTGAGAACAGCCTTAAGACATCCAATGGTTGTTTTGGTGTTTGATTAAAGAAGATCAGTTAAACATGTGAAAAGAAGCTAAAATAAAATGAATTAACAGAGTCTTTGCCTCCCGGTATTTCTTAACAGCGTTATAAAATGATTGACGTAATACAATGTACTACAATTTCAACAATTTACTGCTTTAACCCCTTCAAGGGCAGTGGTTCCTCTTTGGACCACTTAATTTTAATTCTTAAATGCCCCATTGGCACCAGAATATTGGAATGAAAATTTTCCTTCTATTAGGTAAGTAAAAAAGAAAAAAAAAAAAAAAAAAACAAAAACATTTTAGTACTTCGAAATAAATTTGTTTGTAAATTCTGTGCCATTCACTGATTTCAACATTTTACGAATAGAAGTACCTTGCCCCTGAAAGGGTTAAACGCATATTAATATATTTATTATTTTAAAGTTTCCTTTCTGTTTTAATATTCACATGTAAATACAATTTTCAAGACGTAATTTTCAATATTTTCCTGCTTTTAACACGTACTCATTTAATAGTAATTTTAAAGGGTTTTTTTTTCTGTTGTTCATAGTCACGTGTAAATAAGTTTCTAATCTTAAGGAAATATTATTCTTTGCGCTGTTTTAGGTAGCTTTCTTTACAAAAAAGCTACCTATTGCAGCCGTTCGGAGGAAAGCGATTTCAAAAAATTTTGGTATATTTTCATCGATCATGATCCCCAGACCCCGAAACCACCCTCCGTTCAAAATTGATATATATATATATATATATATATATCTGACCTATGTCACACTGTAACTCCCGTAATTATGAACCGATTTCGATGTAATTCGGTGTGTACATAGTACATACCAATGTCTCGACCGAGTTCGTTGGCCAGCTTCATCCGCCGTTTTGTTTCAAAATGGTGGCCATTTAAAATTTAAAAAAAAATTTAAAACTTGAAATGTGGTACCAAAAAATTAAAAATGGAAAAATATTTTTTTCTTATGTATTTGACCTTTATACAAAGATTCCGGAGCAGTTTTTGTTTCGTCTATATCTTAAAGAATGGCTGAGTTATAGCGCTTTGAATTTCTAGCGTGGCTGACATTTTGAAACGTCCTGAATTTTGTCACGCGATAAAAGGCGTATTTATGAACCGATTTGGATGTAATTCAATGTGTACATAGTACATACCAATCTCTCGACCGAGTTCGTTGGCCAGCTTCATCCGCCATTTTGTTTCAAAATGGCGGCCATTTAAATATTTTTTAAAAATTTAAAATTTGAAATGTGGTACCAAAAAATTGAAAAGGGAAAAATATTTTTTTCTTATGTATTTGACCTTTATACAAAGATTTCGGAGCAGTTTTTGTTTCGTCTATATCTTAAAAAATGGCTGAGTTATAGCATTTTGAATTTCTAGCGTGGCTGACATTTTGAAACGTCCTGAATTTTGTCACGCGATAAAAGGCGTATTTATGAACCGATTTGGGTGTAACTTCGTTTATACATAGTACATACCAATGTCTCGACCGGGTTCGTTGGCCAGCTTCACCCGCTATCTTGTTTAAAAATGGCGGCCATTTAAATTTTTAAGAAAAATTTAAATTTGAAATGTGGTACCAAAAATTGAAAATTGAAAAAATATTTTCTTCTTATGTGTTTGACCTTGATAAAAAGATTCGGGAGCAGTTTTTGTTTCGTCTATATCTAAAGAAATGGCTGAGTTATAGCATTTTGAATTTCTAGCGTGGCTGACATTTTGAAACGTCCTGATTTTTCTCACGTAATAATAGGCGTATTTATGAACCGACTTGGATGTACCTTGGTGTGTACATAGTACATACAAATATCTCGACCGAGTTCGTTGGCCAGCTTCATCCGCCATCTTGTTTCAAAATGGCGGCCATTTAAAAAAATAAAAAAATAAAAAAAATTAAATGAGATACCAAAAAATTGGAAAATGAAAAAGATTTTTTTTGTATGTGTTTGACCTTAATACAAAGATTCCGGAACAGTTTTTCTTTCGTCTATATCTAAAAAAAAATGGCTGAGTAATAGCATTTTGAATTTCTCTTGTGGCTGACATTTTAAAACGACCTGATTTTTGTCACGCGATAACAGGCGTATTTATGAACCTATTTGGATGTAACTTGGTCTGTACATAGTACATACCAATGTCTCGACCGAGTTCGTTGGCCAGCTTCATTCGCCATCTTGTTTCAAAAGGGTTGCCATTTAAAAAAATTAAATTTAAAATTCAAAATGAGGTATTAAAAAATTGGAAAATGAAAAAGATTTTTTTTATGTGTTTGGCCTTGATACAAAGATTCCGGAGCTGTTTTTGTTTCTAAAAATTTGTTCTTTTGTTTATATCTTAAAAAATGGTTGATTTATAGCACTTTGAATTTCGAGCATGGCTAACATTTTGAAACGATCTTGTATTTGTCACGCGATAACACACGTATTCGCCTATTTCGATGTAAGAAGGCATGTGGATAGTATACATCAACACCTCGACCAAGTGCGCTGGCCAGATTCATCAGCCATCTTGTTTCAAAATGGCGGCCATTAAATTAAAAAAATATATATATTTAAAGTGAGGTGCAAAAAAATTAGAAATTGAAAAAGGTTTCTTTCTTAAGTATTTGATCTTGATATAAGGATTCAGGAGCATTTTTTGTTTGTCTTTACCTTAAAACATGGCTCAGATATAGCAGTTTCAATTTCTATTGTGTGTGACATTTTGAAAAATCTGATTTTTTGCATGCGACAGCACTCCTATATATTAACCGATTCCGATGTGAGTGAGCATATGTGCACAGCAATTACTAAGGTCTCGACCAAGTTCACTGCTTAGCCTCATCCACCATGTTGTCTTAAAATGACAGGCAATTTAAGAAATTGCCGAATTAGGCAGTCAAATATAAGTTACTTTAAAGAAAAGCAGCTTGGATAAAGCTGACTATAATTTCGCGAAATTCTCATTCATTATATTGATAAAAATTAGTATTGAATCTCCTATATTCGGTTTCCACTAAATTGAGCTTCGTGTGTTTGCATGATATAAGTTGGCTTTTTTTAAATAAGGATTATGAAAGCTACCTCTTCCTCCCGGCACTGGCCGGAAGGACTTTTTAGAATTGAAAACAATCTCTATAATAAAAGCCTAAGCCATGTGACTATCGTTTTTTATATTCCAGGCGGCCATTTTGGTACTTTAATGTTATCCAGACACAGGTGATAAGTCGCCAAATATTATTTTATCGCCACCATTTCACCTATAATATAATAGTCCAAGTCATGTAACTGCGCTGCCTTAAACAATTACGGCCCTTCGCTTTTCCTATGAAAGGTTTCCATTTTAATTAAAGAAACAAAATTATATTTTCAAATAAAACTACATAAAAGTTGCTATGATCGCAAAGAATTCTTGGTACTTTTATGTTAGCCGGGTGCAAATCTCGCCAATAGCTGTTTTTTTTTCTTTTTTTTTTTTCTTTTTAACTCGCCAGTTAGCATTTTTTTTTATTTTTCGAGTCGTAAATTAAAATTGTACTACTTTGTTATCCCGTCGACCAAAAATCTATCGCCAAACTATAAGATTAAATGCCTATAATGGTTGGTAGTAAATGTCACATTCACTTGACTTTAAGGAAGTTACACGTGCTTACGCCATCAAGTGATTTTTATTTGTATTTTTATTAATGTTATACTAATTTATTTGTCCTTTCGTTATTTAAAATAAGAATTATGTCAACTTGTACAATTTGGCGAGTGTTTGGTGATTTATATAATTTGGCGAAATTGGTCGACGGGATAACTAAGTAGTACCATTAAAGCATTGCTTTGAAGTTGAAATTAAATATCATGATTTGTTGCAGTATTTAATATTTGTTTGGCAAAAACCTCTTTTTCGTATACCTGTTACATATGTATTTTTAACTCATTTTCTATTATATTTAAAATGAAATAACAATAAATAATAAAAAAAAAAGTTTAATTAATAACTATAGAACAAAACAATTTATAATACTAAAAAAAATATTAAAATAAAGGTAAATAAACATTTATTAATAAATAAGCAACAATAGCCGGGTTACCATGTCAGGCAAAATATCGCCATTTTGGCGCCAATTAGGTACCCCGGTGCGTATATGACATCTGCGCCTAATATTTTTCTTTTCGTTTCGTTTAAAAAAAGAAAGAAGTGAAAGCCATTAAATTTAAATGTTTCAGTTTTAAATGAAAGTTTTGTATTAAATAAAATGATAACAAAAAAAAAAAAAAAAAAAAAAAAGCATTGTTCTTAGCATAGATTTAAGGGAGGCCAAACTGGTCGCCAAATTCGTTTAAAATAATAATCTTTTCTGAAATATGAAAAAAAAAAATCTGTTATGATTAAAATTTGAGTTGCCATCATTAGAAAAAAGTATTTAAAATTAGAAAAAAATTTATATTTCAAAATCTAATTCGAATTTAAAAATTCTAATACCAGTTTTGAGATCTGCGGATCAATATGAATTTTTGGTGTCAATTTCATCGTAAAGTATTTCATATTTTAGGAAAAATCGCCGTGAAACATAATCAGTCGTTTCAAAGAATCGTTTCATAAATTCGTTTCATTTCAGCCGTTACATATATCCGTTTCATAAATTCGTTTCCTTAGGATTTTATATATAGGGTAGATATATTTAATTTGTCACATAAATAATTTGAAAATTTCTCTTTACAGCTCTACTGAATAAATAAACTAGAAAACCGGAATATATATAACCATTATAGAATATTACAATTCATCATCAATTTCAAATAAAATTTATAAATTGAGTATCAAGACATGATACAAACATTATACATATTAAATTTGGATCAACAATTATTAAATTAACTAATCACTAATGAACTTTTTAAAAACTAGATCCAGTCACTTATAAATGAAGTATTAAAAAATTATAACATTTAAAATTCGCGAAAGATCAACATTAACAGGAAGGTGAATAAATAAATAAAAATAAATATGTAGGAAATCATAAATATTTGAAATATTTTGTCAAGCTATTTGTAACTAAAACATTTTACTCAATAAAAAGAGACCAGAAAAAAATGAATCATTGAACATATTTCAGTTTTAAGACTTAAAACACTCGCTTTTATTTTATATAAAATGACGTCATTCGCATCCGCGGAAGAATTCCACATTTACGATCCAGTCTTAAATAACATCTACAGAAAAGTATGCAGAGGACGTCACTAATGCAGAATACCCAGCAAAAAGCGATGTCGTCTTTCAAGAAACTCGATAAAAAAAATGATTCATATGCCTTCATTTTTTGTAACATTAATATGGATACTTAAATTCAAATGTAGTTAGTAAAAGCTCCATCTTTTATCAGAAATCATTCATTTATTTTTTTTTTCAACATACCACATATTTTAATTACATTTTTTTTTCAGTTGTTATGAGAAAATGACAGCAAAAATATATAATAATCTACTATTTTCCAACTATTTTTCTTTTACTTTCTACAGAAATGGAGTACTTCAGTTACCACCATTACAGAAATGGCGTTAAAAACTACAAAAAATAAACTAATATGTAAAAAGTAAAGGGATGTACTTTTTAAACAAAATGCGTTTAAAAGTACTTTTTTCCCTATACGACGATGTAAAACTTAAAAATGTGCCATGCTTAGAATTAAAAAAAAAAATCGTTGTAGAGATTACCAGTATTTAACCATAATAATAAATCTGCTTTGTTTTACAGCTGGCTTATGTAACAGAATTTTATTTTTTGGGGGACGCCACTTTAATTGTTACCCGAAAGAAATAGCATATCGGGCAACCTCCATTCTTGTTTCTGTGTTTACAAAATTGTGTAAATGATAAATTTGATAGGATTCTCTATTTTAAGGTTAGAAATGGACCAGTCCGTTTTGGTGGTTCTCAAATTCTCTGCTAAACGTGAAACTTTCTGACACATTTTCTGAATTAATTTTAAGTGTAAAGGCATAGAATTGGCAGGTCTGACTACTGAAGCTATTTGGAATTGAAACGAGTTTTCCCCTTTTTCGTATAAATAAATTACTTATCGAGATATAAGCTATTGTGAACACCTGATGATAAATTTTTTGCCTTTCTCGAGCTGCCGGGTCGTGAAGTTGGTGCAAAACGTCAACTTTCACAATATTTTCTAATTGGTCTTTTGCGCTTACCGAAAAATGGAAAACGTCTTTCTATTGCATATAGTTTCTGAATAATAACACTTGCCAATTTTATGCGCTTCAGAACAAAAATGAAACAAAAAATGTGTCAGAAAGTAGCCCTTTTGGATTCGAGAATAGCCTTAAAATTTTTAATCTCATACTAGAAAATAATAAACTGAATGAGTAGCGATACTTTTCATTGACATTCTTGCGCTAAATATATTTTTTTAACTTTTGTCAGTAAAATGTTTTGTTTTCATCCAATTATAAGTTAGGCTACATATTCTTCATTTTCCGACGAAACTTAACGGATTTTTTTCATTCTGGCAAGCAGACAGATCAAGAGAAGATGAGGACCTAAGTACAAATGCCAGTCCAAAAAGCAATCCATCATCATCAACAATGAATTTTGCTCCTGCCACTTTTTTTCTTTTCGACTCTATCTCTCTTTCGTTCTTTTATGCCACTAAAAGAAAGAGGATGCCACTGTGTGCATTTAGAGAAGGAATGTTGACTTAACTCAGCACTCCGCAAAGGAAGCATCTCCTTTGGGGTCGAAGCCAAATACTCGAGAAAGCTGTCAGCACAAGGAAAAAAGTGCGACAAGTCGGTTTGCTTAATCCTTTAATTGAATCAAAAGAAATAAATGTCAGTCGGAGTAAAAAACTTGAATTGAGTATGTCCCTACGGAGTACTTTGAACAGTGCAATCTAAATAGTTGTCAGGCATAAGTTAATAGATGGCTCAGTGAAGTATCCTGATGTACTTTTAAACAAAAGTAGTTAACATTATAATGTCTTAAAATAAGTAAGAACTCAATGCAAAGACTTCTTTTTTATTCACTTCGGCGCTAGGTTTTATTTTTATATAAGAACTTCATAAAAAAATATTGTCGCTTAAGGAAATTGAAGAATTTTCCAGAATTGAATAATTGTTGTTTCTGGCAGTGTATGTAAAATTTTAGATTTTCTCACAAAACATTTTAAGTATTAGTGAATGGGACCATATAATTTCTTTTACTACCAATGAGAGGCAATAAATAAGATTTTAACACACTAATGTCTAAAATGTGACTGTAAGTTACACATTTAGTTTTTTTTTTTCTATATTAAGATTTATTTTAATACAACGCTGCTAACAGTTTTTTTTTCCCGGGTTGAATTATGTTTTGGTGCTGCAGTAGATGCAACCATAAGATGGTGAAATCTTTGTACCAACATATGGAGCTCTGCTCAGGTTGAAACATATTTCCAAATGTTGCTTCGAGATTGCACCATCATGGTTGCAGCTACTGCAGCACAGAAATGTGGTTCAAACTAGGACAAAAACTTTAACAGTTTAACTAGAGGTGACATAAATAAAACTGAGAGAAAAACCACTCAAACACTATAGACAGCTTTGTTATTTGTAGACTAACGTCAAAAGAGCATACTAACGTTGTTTTGAGTGTACGAGTATAATCCCACATGAAGACAATATTCTGCGATGTTATGATACATGCCTTGAAATAAAGTGTCTCTGATGACTGAACTGCATATGTCAATTTGTTTTCGGCCATACGTTATTACCAATAAGAAATGGTCTTATGCTGCAATCGTGAAAACTTGGTCAATTACTCAACCTCAACTACTATGTTTACACTTCGACGTATTCAACAATCATCTGCAATATCTCTTGTTCACCAACCTTCTTCCAATTTGGCAATAGCTCTGTTTCTCATAAAATCGTCTAAATGCCTTCACTGACCTATTCCACATCTTGACCTAACATAAATTTCAGTGCAAAATCTTATTACTTCATATAGTATGTAGCGAACACAATCACAGTTGTGTTTTACTCATTATATGGAATAACAAGAATATCTTGTTCTACATATTTTTCAACTCCAACTAATGTATTATCATATCTGAAAATCTCAGAGATATATAATTCTGCTTCGAGCCGATGCACTGCAATAATGCAGTATTGCATTGCAATTTTACTCCCAATATTTTACTCCGTATGTCACGTGATTTTGGTAAGTTATAAAATTCTTAAGATGATTCTAAAGTGCGGCCATTTTAGGATTAAAATATACGGATATAATTAAAAAGATTATTTATAGACCGTAAAGGTAAGTCTTGTTTAATTTTAATCTTTTATTCCTGTAGATTTTGTATGTTATGATTATGAGTTTAAAAGTTTTATATTCTATAGAAAAAGATTTTTCTGGAATTGTTTTCCTGATTTCAGAAGCGATTGTGTGTTAAATTCCTTTTTCGTGTGGTAGTTTGGAGTATAATTGTTTTAACAACTGAATAACAAACAATGCTTAGCAAAAAATAATCAAGACTTTATTCGTTTGGCATTTGTGAATAAAAAAAAAATGAGTGTAAGTATTTTATTCTTCTTATTCGATATTGTGATGTAAAGCATTTTAATTTGCCATCGCTCGAAAACAGAAACAAAACGTGATATATCTCACACTTGAAATGAGGACACAGAGATATCTTAATTCATGATGCTGATACATGACGATTAATGCAGATTAATGTAAACATTAGTTTATGGTGATTTGAGGTTTGTTGAAAATGTGTTGAGACGGTGTGCTGTTGTATTTTTTACTGTCTTCTGATTATAAACACAGTATTTATCGTTATTATTATTTTGAAGTTAAATATGATATTCAATGATTATGATATTATGAAAAGGTTTCAGATTGAAAAATAGCATTATACTAGGAAAATGTCTTTTTTCATACTAAATTTTTAATTTAAGAAGTGAAGCTTTTGAAAGATTTTTTTTATTACTAATAATATTTTAAATTATTATTTAAAATCCTAAATCTTCATACCAATATTTTCAGATTTAACATTTACAAAAGTTCTAAAATAACAGGAATTTCTTACAACATATGGCAAGATTTTTGAGACGTTGTAAAATCTAATAATGTATTTAATTCATCTATTGTAGTTTGTTGTTGTTTAATAGTACAATTATTAAATACTAATTATAATTTTTAGTGTTTTTCAAATTGGTATATTTAATTTTTTAATTGTATTTAAGCATTTTTCTGCTGTTTATGATTTTAATGACACCATTTAATTATAAACATTCTGAATCAGTTATTAAATTTTCTTCTTTTGTAAGCGCATTTTCTACGTAATTATTGGCACTAAAAATAAAACATGATATTTAAACCTTGAAATAGTTTTTTCATGGCTGATATGAAGTTTATAGATAAAACTGCTTTAATATATTTTTTTAAATGTTCATAGAACCACTTATATATTATAAGATTGAATATATTTCAAATAGATAAATAACTATTTTTTACATTAAAAATGTTTTTCAAGCAGTAAGAACAATAACAGTACATATGCAGTCATTTCTTTTCTTTTTTTATATATTTATATTTCCTTCTTTTTTCTATTTCCTAGATCAATCTTTTCCTATAAAACATACGGAATCTATTTAGCTCATATTCACAAAATACCATCTATATGGCAATAAAAAATTTAAATTAAATGTGGTTTATCATGTCGTTCCATAAATAAGCATTGTATTAATATCCGTTTTTCAGCATTAGCGGAAGAAAATAAAATAAAAAAAATTGATTAAGGTAAGGAATATGTTTAAAAAGAAAATATAAACATATTCCAGAGAATATAGAAATCTAGACTCCATGTTCATATTTAATAAAACAATGATAAATCATAATAGATTTAAAAAAAAACTTATACATTCTTAATATTTAGATTAAGCTTAGAATTTATTAAAAAAAGATGCGAGTTGATAAACATTGTGTTACTAGTGGAAAAATTATAAATATTTTACAACAATAGGACTCTGGAAAATAGCGATACTTTACTGAAAACTAAAAAGCTATAAAAATGCTAAAAATATAAGATTTTATAGTTAGAACAAAAATTAAAATGAAATCACACTTTGTTAATCATATAACATCCTCCCATTATACAGGTATTAATAAAACTTAACAAGTAACTAAAATACAGTAAACAATAACGTTTGATTAGCTTTAAATTCTTTAGCAATGAATACTAAAATCTAAATATTTAAAACTTGAATTACACATGAAAAAAAGAACATAATTAACGTACATCACGAGTATTATTAAAATACTTAATGGGTATCTGAAAAGAAAGAAATAATATTAACTGATTAAGATTTCGGTTAATTACTTGCCCATATGGGCATTTTAAAACTATCGTATAGTTATTGGGCATGCAATGAAAGCAAACACAATAGGGATAAAATTGGAATAAAATATTTTAGTTTATTTCTGTCAGTAATCTAATTTAATTCATATATGTAATTTTAATTGAATTTTACCTTAAAATCCCAATTAGTGTTACAAACTATAAATTAAATTAATAATTGCCAGTAAAGCATTTTATTCCAATATTTACCACGCTTAAATGTATTTTCATTGCATGCTCTAAAAAATATGATTCTTTTAAAATGCCCATAAAAGCAACATAGAAAAAGAATTCACCCCGTAAAAAATGGACATTCACTCCCATGAAAGAGTGACTATTCACTCTTACCAGGGGTGAAAAAACGAACTCCTTTAGCAAGAGTTTATAATCACTCCTCCTAAAGAGAGATAGTACACCCCCTGTTTAGAGTGAATATTTATTCCCTGGAGCGAGTATTCACTTGTTCAGACCGTTAAAAATTCCACTTTTGCTCAGAGTGAATATTCACTCTAAAGAGGTTGGGCATATTTTGACTCTGAGATAGAGTGAATATTCACTCTTATGGAGTAAATACCCACTCTTTTTATGTAGAGTGTATAACTCGATAAGTAATTTATTTATCAAAAAATTAAAAACTCTTTTCGATTTCAAATCGTTTCACTAGTCAGCCCTGTCAATTTTTTGCCTTTTCGTTTAAAATTGAGCTAATAAATGTGTCAGAAAGTTTTGTGCTTGTTAAGCAGTACACTTGAGAACCGCTTTTTGCTATGAATCATTTTATTTTAAAAGACGATCGACAAAATTTTATTTATCTTAATTGTAAACACATTTTTTTCAATAAACATATACACAAATATAAATAAAAGAGAAAGCCAGTTACGTTAGTTTAAGACTTAATTAAATTCATTTTGTATCTAATGAGGCAACAGCAAAACTAGTCTTATTTCTTATTATGCGCAAAAAGAACAAAAAATAGGCACTGGTTAAGATCTACAGGCAAAATTTTCTTTTCCTTACTCTACTTTTTGAAGCTTTATAAATATAATATTTATTCTCACATTTTCTTTCCCCTCGACTAAAACCACGGACTACACTCCAGGGACTTTGCAAGATTTTTTTTTTTTTTTAATCATCCCCCATTTCCCTTCCAGTGGCGTGAGAAATCTTTTTTGCGGTACTTTAAGGGCGTAAAGCACTCCCACCCTACAAAAGGGGGGAAAAAGTTCTCGTCTACAGTTTATTTTTCTGAAGCTCTTCCTATTTTTGGAGAAGAGGCAGAAGACTCTGAATCGAATTGGCATGTTACGGGGCCCTAGGGAACATGCTCACGAGGATGCGGTGTAAGCACGAAGTAATTCGTCATGGGGCTTTATATTTTCCCCTTTCTAATCCTATGAGTGTCTTATAAGATCAACTGTATTAAAGCTTATGATTGAAATGCTTATTACACAATTAATAATATTGAAAAATATTTTTTAATTGCTGCTGTTTATTACAGTGTGCTAACAATAGTACCGTATTTTATGGAAGAAAGGCCGCACCCGTCGTAAACGCCGTACTCCTCAAATTGGCCTGAATAAGCTTAAAAATATCGTAATCGCCGCACCCGTTGTAAACGCCGCATCCATCGGAAAGCTACTTTTGTCGACAGCGTCACATTGATCTAACTTTAATGAAAGTTTTCTGAGCAGTGTAGGATGTCTCGTTTTTAATATCTTAAGATGTCTGAAGTTTTATTTAAAATATTTAAATCCTATTTTAAATATTTTTATGAATTTTTAAATTAAGGAAACTCAGTTGGTATTTAAAAAAATCGTAAAAAAAATCGCATGGAAAAAAATTAACTTTTAAACTCGTAAACGCCATGGCATTTCTTCCATAAAGTGCGGTACAACGTGCAATGCACAGTACAGTGCAATAATAATAAAAATACTTCTAATAATATGTATTGAATTTGAATTTTCTGTTATTTTAACAGATTTTGAGATCAACAGATTTTTTTTTACAGTGTGCAAAATTAAGTATTCAGATAAAATACAGAACAAGTGCTCCACGTTACAGGTGCTACAGGACCGAAACAGGTAAAACATTGTTATTCAGATATAAATACGATACAATTCATTTAATTCATGATGGGACGTTTCGTGATTTGTTAGCTTCATTATATTATTTTTATTATTATTATTATTGTTATTATTATTATTATTATTATTATTATTATTATTTTAAAATTCTGTATTCATATTTTAAAGTAAACAGTATAAAATTTGTGATGTCGTAATCTGGGTCAAATTGACATGTTACGGGGCCCTGGGGACATGTTCACGAGTATGCGGTGTAAGAACGAAGTAATTCGTCGTAGGGCTTTAGATTTTCCCCTTTCTAAACCAATGAGTATCTTCAAAGATCAACTGTATTAAAAATTATGATTGAAAGGTTTATTACACAGTTAATAACACTGAAAAATATTTTTAAATTGCTGTTGTTTATTACAGGGCACTAACAATAGTGCAATGTACAATACACTGTACAGTGCAATGATAATAAAAATACTTTTGATTTTATAGAAAAAAAAAAAAAAACGTCAGATAGGACGCCAGTGCAAAACTGTTATTTTGCGGTAATAATATGCATTGAATGTGAATTTTCTGTTATTTTAATTAGATTTTGAAATCAACAGACTTTTTTTTGCAGTGTAACAAAATTAAGTATTCAGAAAAAATACAGAACAAGTGCTTCACAGGTGCTACAGGACCGAAACAGGTAAAACTTTGTTATTCAGTTATAAATACGGTACATTTGTTTCATGATGGGACGTTTCGTGATTTGTTAGTTTCATTATATTATTTTTGTTATTATTCTTATTATATATATATTTTTTTTACTTTCTTCTATGTTTACAAGAAGAAAGTATTGGATTCATGAAAATTTTCGAATTCCGGTATTTGACGGATTTACACGTTTTAGGGGTAAGAGAACACGAAAAACATGTTTTTACAAAATGTCTGTCTGTGAGTCTGTGATTCTGTCTGTGTGTGACACAAATTTTGTGGGCGCTCTAGCTCAAGAAGTAATGCACGGAATTCAATAAAAATTTATATTCAAGTAGTCCCTGATATAAATTGGTGCTGATTAGTTTTTGGTGTAAATCGCTCAACAGGTGGCGCTGCTATGCTGCCTTTTTCCCGATTTCCGCAATAGCTGTATCTCAAGAACTAATGCGCGGATTTTCATAAAACTTCAGGTTCCGTTAGTCCTTGACATGAATGGATGCTATTTATGTTTTGGTGTAAATCGCCCAACAGGTGGCGCTGCTATGCTGCATTTTGCAGAATTTACACGATTTCTGCAATAGGTCTATCCCAAGAACTAATGGACACATTTTCATCAAACTTCAGATTCAGTTACTCTTTGATATGAAATGATGCTGACTACGTGTTGGTGTAAATCGTCCAATAGGTGGCACTGCTGTGCTGCATTTTGCACTATTTCCTCAATAGATCTATCTCAAGAACTAATGCACGAATTTTCATCAAACTTCAGATTTAAGTATAACTTGATTAATATTGCTGCTGATTATGTGTTGGCGTAAATCGCTCAACAGTTGGAGCTGCTATGCTGCATTTGTCATGATTTGCGCAATAGCTCTATCTCAAGAACTAATGCACGAATTTTCCTCATACTTCATATTCAGTTAGACGTTGACATAAGTTGATGATAATTAGGTTCGGGTGTAAATAACCCAATAGGTGGCGCTGCAATGCTGTATTTTTCTGGATTTACACGATTTCAGCGACAGTCGTACCTCGAGAACTAATGCACGGAATTTCATCTTTTTATAATACTTATGATGAGCACAGATTGCCTTAATTTGGTACTGTGATAGCGAATTTTGAAGTATTGACATGTATGAGATAGAAGAAAGTTTTGTGATGGCCACAACATACTAGTTTAATTCTGTATTCATATTTTAAAGTAAACAGTATAAAATTTGTGATGTCGTAATCTAGGTCGAATTGGCATGTTACGGGGTCCTGGGGAACATGTTCACGAGTATGCGGTGTGCGAACGAAGTAATTCGTTGTGGGGCTTTAGATTTTCCCCTTTCTAATCCTATGAGTATCTTCTAAGATCAACTGTATTATAAAGCTCATGATTGAAAGGTTTATTACACAGTTAATAATCCTGAAAAATGTTTTTAAATTTCTCTTGTTTATTACAGTGCACTAACAATAGTGCAATGTGTAATGCACTATACAGTGCAATGATAATAAAAATACTTTTGATTTTACAGAAAAAGAAAAAAAAAAAAAAAAAAAAAAAAAAGCTGTCAGATAAGACACCAGTGAAAAAACTGTTTACTTTACGGTAATAATTTGTATTGAATGCGAATTTTCTGTTATTTTAACAGATTTTGAAATCAACAGGTTTTTTGACAGAGTGCAAAATTAAGTATTCAGATAAAATACAGAACAAGTGCTTCACTTTACTGGTGCTACTGACCAAATTAGGTAAAACAATATTATTCAGATATAAATACGAAACAATTTAATTCCTAATGATGGGGCGTTTTGTGATTTGTTAGTTTCATTATATTATTATTATTATTGTTGTTGTTATTGTTATTATTATTACTATTATCATCATTATTAATGTTGTTGTTATTATTGTTACAGTTATTATTATTATTTATTCTGCATTCATATTAAATATATTTAAAAGTCAAAGTATAAAATTTGTGATTTCGTAATCTGGGTCTCATTGGACCTTGACCCACATGCTCACAAGAATGCGGTGAAAGAACAAAGTTATGGGAGCCTCAGTTTTTCTCCCTTTCTAATCCTGCATTTATCGTTTAAAATCAACTACATTATACCTTATTGTTGTTACCTATTATTGTTATCCTTATTACCTGCGGTGTACAGAGAAGTGTTTCGTCATGAGGTTCCATTTCCCCCCCCCCCCCTTTCTGATTCTGCATTTATAATTTAATATCATCTTTCTCAAATATCATAACATCTCGTAAAGTTACCTGTCGTTTATTTCAGAATTATAATTTATTATTCAGATGAAATACAGAAAATTATTTCACTTGACAGGTG
The DNA here is from genome assembly GCA_963932465.1 of Maratus speciosus. Classification (NCBI taxonomy): domain Eukaryota; kingdom Metazoa; phylum Arthropoda; class Arachnida; order Araneae; family Salticidae; genus Maratus; species Maratus speciosus. The sequence goes on from OZ010795.1 coordinate 489,217,752, forward strand.
TTACAGAACAAAAGCAAGTAAGGCTTAGTTCTTCAGATTGTAATACAGAAGAATTCACATAATTATTTTTTTGAGGGCGTTTACTTTCATAATTATAATTATAATTATTATTATTAATTCTACATTTATACTTTCAGATCAACAGTATGAAAACCTTATGATTTACTGGAGTAGGTTGAATTTGTATGTTACGGTGCCCTGCAGAACATGTTCTCAAGGTTGTAGGGATGCGTTGTGCTTACGATGTAATTCGCCATGGGACGTTATTTTTTTCCCTTTCTAACCTTGCATCTATCATATAATATCATCTTTATCAAGTATTATGATATTTTGTAAAGTTAGCTGTGATTTATTTCAAAATTATAATTATGCAGGTGACATACAGAACAATAATTTCACGTTACAGGTGTTACAGAACAAAAACAAGTAAGGGTTTGTCATTCAGGTGCTATTCAGAAACAATCATTAATTAGCTTTGTTAAGGATATTTATTATTATTATTATTATTATTATTATTATTATTATTATTATTATTAATTCTACATTTATATTTTTAAATCAACAGTATAAAATACTTGTAACTTACCGGAGTCTAGGTCGAATTTTCATGTTACGGGGTCCTAAGAGCATGCTACCAGGTTGGAGGGATGCGATATGAATATGATGTAATTTGCCTAACTTTATTTTCTCCCTTTCTAATCCTGTATCTATCACATAAGATCAAGTATTATGACATTTTGTAAAGTTATCTGTTGTTTATTTCAAAATTATAATTCATTATGCAAGTGAAATACAAAACAATAATTTCAGGTTACAGGGGTTACAGAACAAAAACAAGTAAGGCCTTGTTATTCAGATGTTAGTAAGAAACAATCATTAATTCGCTTTGTTGAGGATATTTATTATTATTATTATTATTATTATTATTATTATTATTATTACTATTATTATTATTATTATTATTATTATTATTATTATTATTATTATTATTATTATTATTATTACTATTATTATTATTATTATTATTATTATTATTATTATTATTATTATTATTATTATTATTATTGTTTCTGTTGTTGTTATTCTACATTTATATTTTCAGATAAACAGCATTAAAATTTATTATGCAAGTTAAATACAGAATAGTAACTTCACGTTACCAGCGTTGCAGAACAAAAACAAGTAAGGCTTTGTAATTCAGATGTTAGTATTGGCTTTGTTGAGGATATTTATTTTGATTATTATTATTATTATTAATAATTCTACATTTATACTTTCAGATAAACAGCATAAATCTTGTGACTTATTGGAATATACGCGGAGCCTAAAGTTGAATTGTGATGTTACGATGTAAATTTCAAAATTTACAGAGAATTTTTTGTTCAGGATAAAATTGTAAATTGTAATCATTATGGAATATTTATATGGAAACCTTCTATAAATGTATATTATGGAATAAATAAAATATTATATGAAATACTAAATGAAGCAAAATATTATGGAATGATTATGTAATAAATTGTAATCATTATGGAATATCCTTTTTATAAAGGAAAGTTATTGTATTTGTATAGACTGTATTGAAACTGTATATAACTATTATTTCAGATATGGTGACATTTAAATTGGAACTGCTATCTAAAAATAAAGATACTGTTGCTGAAGAAAGTGTTTAGAAAGTTTTGTTACATTTTATTGCAAGTTATAGAAATAGAAAATACAAATTGTTACACAATTTATCTAATAATCTGTCAAACTTTCTGTTGTTTATCGTTTAACAAATTAATTTCTTTTCGTGTTTGTTACATTTTAAAACCTATTCATTTGCATTTTTTAATAGTAAAAGAAAGGCTGATAAGGAAATAGTCAGATTTTATGTGTGAAGCTGTTGTCTTTTGGCTAAAGACGAACATATTGCTCAATCATTGATTAAATGCTATGTCTATATAATGAGCTTGTAGAACTAAATACTTTTTAATTATTTGACTTACAGTTATATGTAAATAATTTCATCTCTGTACTGTTTACATTTAGTTTAATCAATCACTTTTTTAAACGTACTACTTAATGGCGATTAAAAAATTTAAAAAATACGTAATGAATATATTAAGGAGTAGATTAATAACATATAAGATATTATAATGTATAAAAATATGTATATGAATCTAGGGGGCTCTGTTACCTGCATTCTTTGAGCGCCAACCAGCTCGAAGGGCACAGTAGATTCTTTTTTGTCTCTAATTAGTATCCCTATCTATCTGTACCGCAGTCTGCTGTCTGCCTGTCTATCTGTACTGCAAATAGAAGCGTCTTAAATTTAGACACATATGTGACTGAAAAAGAATTTTAGACACTTAAGTGTCTTAAACTGAAAATTGAGACATTATAGATGTCTTAATTTCAGATACATAAATGTCTTACTATGATCATAGTAAATGAACTGAGAATAGTGTCTAAAATATCCGCAAACGTCTTATTTTAAGACACTTCGTTGCTTCAAACTTGTCCTAATTTTAGAGGTTTTGATTCTTCCGACGCAATAACCACCAAGGGGCATTCTCAGTTGCGCATGCGTTTTAGATGTCTTTCGTTCGAATTTGGTATACGTATAATTCAAACTGAAAGTTTGTTTTCATGTACGCGTATATTTTAATTCGTTTTTTTGCGGAATGTAAAGTTCTGTGATTTAAATTCGTATTCACTTTGTTTATAAATTGAATACATACCTCTGATGCGTGTGCTTGATACCAAATGTTTCTTATAAGCTGTCGTCGATATAAGAGCATGATAGACACGGAAGTAAACAACACTTGAAGATTACACCCGGGAACTCTACAAAGCGTGTGCAGTGGACTTGGTGTTAATTGAGGCTATCAGTGTGACGTCAGCCATGACGTTTTGCTTGGAAACTGACTCTAAACAAACGGTTGCTATGTTTCATTTTTTATTAAATATAAATCATAGAAAATGTTACCATTGTATGTGAAGTATTGAAACACCTATCTGTGAGATTTAGCTGTAAGATATAGCTATAATATATAAGAAAAATAGAAAATACAGCATAGCAACCGTTTGTTTGAAGTCAGTATCCAAACAAAAAGTCATATCTGACGTCACGACTGAAAGCGTCTATTTGTATTAATTTATATCAATAATATTTTGTTATTCGTCTTTGTCCTGTCAAAGCTAGCAAAAAAAGAAACTTTTTTTCTCGCGGCTTATGTTTTGAGGACGAAACATTTCATTCTTTAAATATGGCTAGCCGGATATATTATGGTATTTCCTTCTAAAATGATGCAAGTCTTTCTCCCTCAATGTGGTACTTTTTAAAATTTCAAATCGAGGAATTTTTTCTTATCTTTTGCAAACAGCGAGTGAAGTAAATGCCATAATTTCTTTATAGCTCTAAAATTAGTGTCTTTTATGATTTTATTTATTGTTCTAAAGAAAATCTTGCATAAAATTCTATTAGTTTTGAATCTGTTCAAAAAAAAAAACAAAAAAAAAAAAAAACACTAATTCTAGAAGTATATATTTTTAAACTTATGACGTTGTCTATTATTACAAATTATATATTCAGTGGCAGTTCTTAGTTTCAATGTCTAATTCTTATCTCAGTAAACGACAACCACAAGGAAATAAAGAAAAAAAAAAGCTTTGAAAGATCATCTAATGCTTTCTTACTTTCTGGCTTAAAACTGCAGATTTAAAAAAGATAAATAAAGTACATAAGACTCATCTGTTATGTGAAGCTACTAGTAAAAATATACATATGTGTTTGATTTGCAATCAACTCTAATATTGATTTTATGATTATTTTTAATAGAAAAGTAATTTGAAATTTATAATGGGAAAAAGTAAAAAACTATAACAAGATTTTGCACTTAAAAATTTTGGTTTTTATAACTTTATTTATACGCACTTATACAAAAAATACAAAAATGATAGTTAGATGTTACTATATATATTTAAGACGAAAGAAGTTTGGAAACTATAAGTTATTTTTTCTTCATGTTATTCATATAGAATATGTATTTATTTATTTTTATTGATAGTTGAATAGCTTTTGTGATTACTCTCTGATCTACATAAAAACTTGCCCATATGGCAACATAATTTTTTTAAATCTAATTTTTAAATTATATGAATTTTCATGTTTTTTTTTGGACGGGGGGGGGGGGGGATTTTTGAAATTTTCGTACTTTTGAAATTTTAAGTCTTTTTCGACATTCAACCGAGTGTAATAAATATTTTCAACTTTTAGAGTAGGACAAGATTATAAAGAATATATATATATATTTACCCATGTACCTTAAAAGCCCTTAATAGCGGACACTTCGTCACCCCGGAATTTGTCCGATAATCGGAGATGTCTGCTTTTGTGAGGTAAAAATATGCAAATATATATGTCTTGCGGATTAAAAAAGTATTCGTTAAATAGAGGTCTCCGTTATTCAGGAATGTCCATTAACCTGCACAATGGATACTTCCGAATACCGGACATCTCAATTTTGATAATCATAATCCAGGGTTGCATTTTTGCAAAAGAACTTCTTGATTAAAGCATGGGCATACTGGACAGTGCCCCGTCCCCCTACGATTGTAGTGCTCCCAAATTTATGTGCAATATTTGTAAAGCTTATATTTTAAATCTGTTTCAAAACTGAACTGATTATAATCAATATTTTGAACTTTTAAAGTAAAATAAGATTAAAAGCAAAATAAATAAAAAAAATCTAATATTTAGATAAATATTTTTTGTTTTTAATCTTGCTCTACTCCTGAAGTTCAAAATATTGATTATAATCAGTACAATGTCGCAGAAGATTTAAATTAACAGCTCAACGAAAATTGCATACCAAAATTGGGAGCAAAAAAAAAAAAAAAAAAAAAAAAAAAAAAAAAAAAAAAAAAAAAATCAGGTTGTACGGGGGTGGAAGGGGCAGGATCACAGCCAAATATTTTTTCAGGATTCAACGTGGTCAAACATGGCTACGTATGATGCTTACAAAAAAAATGGATGCGATTCAGATGTTTGAATTGTCTGAAATTCAGACGCCAAAAGTGTCTGAAAAAATTAAGACTGTAACAAAATGACTGCCTTCCCTTATTTTTATAACATATAGATGGCGCTGTTGCCACTTTCGGCAAAATATCCTGAGATATTTTGCCAAACATGAAGTGAAGTGAATGTATGTAATTATGATTGCGCGGGTTTTAGTAGAGTTTCGGCGTGTCTACGAAATGTATCTCACCTAGAGAAGTTTTCATGTGATAACCAGAAATGTGTATTCCATTGATATTATGCGCTTTTCGAGAATCTGTATATACTTTGTGTGTCATCCTTATTAAAAATGTGATTGTTTAACTGTCGAAAGTGTTTATCATGACCAACATCGACACAAGACATTTTAATATTTCTGAAAATTGAACACTCCGTTTCAGACATTTTAATTTACAGTGTGCCTGCATGCCTATCTGTCTCTCTATCTGTCTGTCTGTCTGTCTCTTTATCTGTCTGTCTCTCTACACGTCTTTCTATCGGTCTGTCTTTCTGTCTGTCACTCTATCTATCTATCAATCAAAATTATGCTATAAACCGCGAATTTACACGTTTCATAAAACCGTTATACAAATTCGTTTCATAAAATCGTTTCATTAGAATTTTATATATGAGGCAGATGTAATGACCCAAACACTGTTTTACAATTCGTCGACAAAGAGAAAAAATATATTTGCGAAGATTCATCCGAAAAATATTGAAGTTAATTATTTTTATCTTAAAAAAAAAAAAAAAAAAAAAAAAAGGCTATAATTAAAATAAAAATAGTTCTTAAAATATATTATGAATAACTATAAAAAAAGGGGCACCTTCCAAAATCAATTAGTAAATTAGGGCTTTTTCGATTATCATTATTATTTTTTTTTTATAAAAAAGAAACATTATAATTATAATTTTATTTATATAATTAAATCGGGACTCTTGTTGACGTGCACTATATCGTTGCCTCAGAACAACAGTAAGAATCTAAAATTATTTTTAATTTATTGATGTGAGAAACTGTTTCTGTATCTAGTGGAATGCTAGGACATTTTTTATGTCGTCACATATATTTTATATAAAGCATAACCTAGTGTTTCAGATGTTCCTCCAAAAGTAATCTTCGTTCAGTGCAACACTAAGTTAAATCAGATATCTTACTGTGTGTTCTACTGTTGCTGTAACATTTCACGCTGTACTGCCTGGTCACTTTCACTTGTCTGGTGTCTGGACTTGATCACTCTGTGTCTGTGTTAGGTATGATTGAAAACTTGAAGCTAATATTCTATTACAAGTGTTTGTTGTCTTTATCCTCTTCAGACCCGAGGTACACAAATGTGCACTTCTATTCTTTTCCACATAAAAACTAAACTGTTTTTGGTGATCCGATCCGGCTGCAACACAGGCAATTGCGCAGGGAGAGTGTTTTTAAAGGCCTGGCATACTAAAACCAAGGATTTAGCGATTAACGAAGCTGCATCTGTGCCGGCTGGGTATTCTATTTTATTTTAACTGTAACCTGAAATTGATGACTTTCTGTTCTGTTTTTCTTGTAACTGTTGATAGTATTGACATAACGTTTATAATTGGCTGAGGAGGGATCGTGATGATACGAAACGTCCCAATTTTAATATGTTTTTAGTATTTTTATGTAATAATTTTAATTGTTTAATGTATTGTCTGTGATTTTAATGTAAATATTTTAAAAAATGTTATTTTTATCTAACTTTGCAAAATGCCTTCAAGACAGTGTGGCCAATAAAGTAAAAATTTTTTCACAATTATTTAACTTAAACACTTTACTGTAGAAAAAAAATTCAGGATTTGCAGATCATTCACTTGCTTGAAGTCCTTAATTTTTTTATTGCATGAATTTAGGTTATTGATCATTAAATATATATTTTATGGAGGCTAGTCATTTTAGATCCCTGTTTGTGAACTTAAATGACCGTCCCCTAAAGTACCCATTTCAGAAAAAGGGATTCTTCTGTCATCTAGGGTGTCTTTTTGTTTGTGCAAAACGAATGAATGTGCATTAGTAGTGTTATTTTACCTTCAGGTCTGAAGAGGTTAGAGATGATCGTTATTTCATTGAAATATGAGTTAAACAAATACGCAACGTGTGAAGCCATTAACAAGAGGTGAATATTTAGTTCAAATGGCAAATAAAAATCTTGGGTCCGGTTCAAAATACAAAGGAAATGGACAAGATTTTATGTTATTCTACCATATCTGCCAACATCTTACACTTTTTTGTATAAAAAAAATTAATAGCAAATTTGACCTTTTTTAATCACAATTAATTTGCCGATTAAATGAAGCAAATATTTCTATTAAATTTTTATGGTACAAAAATGCGTAAGAGCTGGTAGCTATGGTCTACCAATCCAAAACACACGAGGCCATTTTGCGGGCACACTTAAAGAGTCCAATTTCTCAAAATTTTATTTTATTCATTTATAGACAAATTTTAATGCATTTTTTTTCTCTAATGTATCTTTCTATAAAGATTACTTATGATATAAAACATTTTTGAAATCTTGAAATACCTTTTAAAAAATTATTTAAAATTTTGTACTTATTTAATTTTTTATGTTACTAATTTTTTTTTAACCCATGAGCTACAGCCTAAAATATTTAGCATTAAAAAAAAGGCAAATTTTAAAATCAATTTATTCTAAACTCAGTTTTTAATCATATCCTACTGCTGTTCGGAGGCGACGATATGGTAATTTAAAATAATTTAATTTCGGAGAGATGAAATCAACAAAGGAAATATAAAAACAATAACCTAAAACCATACAGGTTATAATATATAAAAATAAGTTGATTCTCACCATTATAAAGAGAAAAGAAAATTTAATAAAAATATCAATGAAATTTTCTGTGATGTTATTCTTTATTATTAATTAATTAATTAATTAATTAATTTAATTATTTTACAGTAAGAATGCAGAACTTTGCTAGCAGGAGTAATTTAACAGAACAATTCTCAACTCTATTAGTGAATTCTTACAAAGGGAGGTTCCAAGGTCGGTCACACAGAATGCGGCGAACGTTTCTGTATCGATAGAGTATTGTCAGTATATAAATACTGTATGAAAGTCATAAAGAGCAACGCCCAGGTAGTCTTGAGAAAATAAGTTTCAAAGTTTACCTTACAGTTTATAATCGGATAAATTTCCGCATCTGGCAAACAGTCCAGTATCGTGGTTGGCAGCGTGCTGGATTAGAGAATTTGCGTAATTGGATGTTTTTGAGTTCGAATCCCACTCAGACTTATTTTTAGCAACGAATTTTTTTTTATCAATTATTTTCGAACAGTAATTGAAAAAATATGTATAATAAACGAAATTAACGGAAAATATCAATTAAATATGTATTCTGTAGCCTATATGTACATTTGTAACTATGAAATTTTCCAAGTTTAAATATTTAACGCAAAATAAAAGAAAAAAAAATTGGCAATTTATATATCTATACACCAGAAATTTTTGCTGTTATTTAAAAATATTTACAGTTATTTCAATAAATAATCTACTATTTTTCACAGAGAAATACTTTAAAATACGTGATATAAATACATTATTTTTATTCTGTTTCATTATGAAAATATTTGGAATGTTTGATGATTTTTAAAAAATACATTTTTTAATTTTTAATATGATATGTTTTATAATTTCGGATTCTTGGTGTTGTAGTTATTGCCTACGTAATAACTATTTTTAGTAATTTAATGTCTGTTTAGAACTTATTTTTAAGTACATAGACAGTTATTCTAATTATAAACATAAAAATCCAAAATTTAAAAAATAAAACGCTACACTTAAAATTACACTATTTGCATATTACTTAAAAGATGAAAAATATTTAAAAATCTGTTAAATTACTTTAATATCCTTTTAAGTAGTATGCACATAGTGTAATTTTAACTTTTTAAAAATGAATTTAGTATTCTATTTATTTATTTGCTGAAATAAAAAGCTAGTTGTAAAAAAAAAAAAAAGATACATTTTGGAATAATGTTGTAACAATAGAAAGGTGACAATTTTAAAAATAATTATAACAGTGTGTGATAATTTTATATAACGTAGTTAAATTTATTTCATTGTGTAAATTAGTAGCTTATTTATGTAAATAAGAAAATAAATTTCGAAACAAGCAAAATTTTGTGATCGATAAAACTACCAAATGCCTATTAAATTACTAAAAATAGTTTGTAGGCAATAACTACAAAACCAAAAATTTGAAATAAAAAAATAAAAAATCATGTTAAAAATAAAAGAACATGTTTAAAAAATCCTCAAATATTTGAAATTTTGCATTAAAAAAACACTAACATAATATAGTTATCCAAGTATTTATATAAAGTATTTTAATTCATTTCACGTAAAAAATAGTAGATTATTCATTTAAATTCTGTAAATAATTTTAAATAACAGCAAAAATTTCTGGTGTTTAGAGATATAAATTGGCCTATTATTTCCCTTTTACTTTTCATTAAATATTTAAAATGCAAAATTTCATATTTAAAATTGTACTTATATGCTACAAAACATATATGTAATTTATATTTTTCGTAAATTTAAATTATTGTACACATTTTTTTTAGTGGACCATACGCAAAGGGCGGAGCTCTTAATATTTCCTACAAGCACTGCAGTATTTGATTGGCTTTTGGTGAACGCTTGTGGGGAAAATCGAGAAGCCGATTAGCTATAATACATCGTGACGTTGTATATTACGTCAGAAAGATTTGTCGTTCATTACGGTTTGAAAATAATTGATAAAAAAATTCTTTGCGAAAAATAAATCTGACTGGGATTTAAAGCCATAAGCGTTCAATTACTCTAATTCTCGAATCCAGCACGCTGCCAACCACGCTCCTGATCCACTTGCCAAACGTGTAAATTTATCTCATTATAAACTGTTAGATGAGACTTATTTTCTCAAGACTCCTCAGGTATTGCGCTTTATGGCTTTCATATATTTATATATTATAACTGTACTCTATCGATACAAAAACGTTCACCGCATTCTGTGTGACCGACCTCGGAGCCTCGCCTAGTTAGACTGTGTAGTCATTAATGAAGATGCCGGAGAAGACTAGCCAATTTCGAAGAATGAGTTGTTACATTAGGTGATTCATAGATAGGTTTATATTAAACTGGTTGATTTAAGTTAAAATCATATCTAAATTTAACTTCTTAGTACTTATATTAAATGTACTTGACCACATTGAGATCTTATTGCTTAATGAGGTTAAGATCTTTTTTTTTTTACTACAACAATTGTACGCATTTTAAAACTAACTTTATTAGCATATATGACACTGTTTATATTAGAAATGTATAAAGAAATATATACTAAATAATGTACTGTTTATTTCTTTAGTTATGTTCTTTTGGCAAAGCAAAATAATATTTGTGCATATTCATGTCTAAAGTAAAAAAAAAAAAAAAAGCATATATCTTTTTTTAATCAAAAGCTATAATCTTAAAAATTGTCTCGTAAAAAGTGTTATTAAAGTTTGAACAAAGGGGGCACCTCCCAAAATCAATTAGTAAATGAAATCTCTTTCATTCTTTTTTCTTTTGAAAAAAGTATTGAAAAAGAAGAGAGATACATAATAACTTTAATTTTATATCATTAAATTGGGCCCTTGTTCACGTGCATTATACGGGAATTTTAAATAAGATAATTGAAGAGAGCCGAAATCTAACAAAGAAAATACAAAAACTAGAATCGAAAACAGTGCATGAGTATATAATCTACCAGGAATACTAGAATACTAAATGTGTGGTTTCCCTTCTAATGACTTTGATGTTTTTCGCTGGCAGTATCTCTATCAACGAAGACGATGTGGTGATAAAATGCCCTTCAAAGCATCATTAAAAAGCCGCCCATGAAAAATTGTTATTTCGGTTTTTGCTAGCTCATTGTCACCTCATTTTCTTTTATTGTCACTGCATTTTGCAGATGTTAGCTCGATGAATTTAAGCACGCAAGTTTTAAAACTTCATTTTAAAAATTATGTTATTGTTTCTTTTGTCCCGCATTTCGTTATGTTGTACATTCAGAATGCAAGAGATAAGGGAAAAAAAGGAAGAAAAGGGCATAATAAAATATATCAGAATAGAATAATTGGCTGGTGATAAATAATTTTTGACATTTTTGAAATTATTAAACTCGTTTGATTTGTTTATATAATGATACTTTAAAAAGATTAAATTTAAATAGCTGATATTTTGAGACTCTTACCATTATTTTAAACATTTCATATTCTATTCATTTTCGTTATATATAAACTGTAATTATTGATAATTTTTTCCTTTATACGTTTATTGTATGAACACATAAAGGGCACAAAGTAACAAGAACAAAACTGTTAGAACTGGGTACCTTACATTATAATTAAAGGCCACATTGTTAAGAGTTAAACTAATTTATATTTTTTGGTTTGTTTTTTAATTATTTTGTTTATTCTTTCATATATATTAAGTGAAATGTATATTATTTCTTCTTTATTAGAAGTAAGATACAAATTAAAAAATAAATAAATAAAAATACAACAAGCAATAGTTATACAAATGTAGGTTAGATCATACTTTTAATAGTCCATTTTTCGAGTAAAGTTGGTTTTTCAACTGCAGTTTACTCTGTAATTCAATTTCAAGAAATTTTAATAATAATTCCTCCATGTTGAAAAATTGTTCCGTTTTACTATAACTAGACTATACATGATTGCAGCCAACACGATTCACTAGTTATTTTATGTAAAACGGACTTCAGGAGCCCCCCTACACCATGAAATTCAATTTTTATAAAAAAATTTCTAAATTCATTTTTTATTTTGTTTATGTTGAAGCAAGTACACTTTCAGGGTACCTCGATTCTAATACACATAAACAATTATTATTTAGTTTTGCAGCTAGTTTAAGTCGAAATTTTTTTGCTACCGGAAAAAAGTTTCACAAATTTTATTCTTTAGACCACAACGATGCAAAAGAATTTCAGTTTTTATTGCAATTCTACTTCATTTCAATATTGTATGCAATTTTATTATACCAAGATTTCTTTGAAAGTCAATTCTACACTGTTAAAAAATTTGCGATCGCTCGAACGAACTTTTGGTGCTTCAGTGCCTGCAACCATAAGATGGTGAAATCTCGTTCGAACATTTGGTGCGCCGACTGAACCATAGCTAAAATATTGGAAAGAGATTTCACCATCTTAAATGAATTTCGTTACAATCTGTATGCTGGTTTCTCATAATAGATGGATTAAAATTAATTTACTTTTATTGAAATTTATTTGTATAGTTCTTCGGTTATGGTTTCGTGCAAAAATTCAATATGTAACGATGCAGCATCATTTAACTTATCAAAATTATGTCTCGAGCTACTGAATGATTATGAAAATAGAAATAAAATAAACATACAAGGAAAATAAAAAGTAACGCGCATAATATCAAAGAATACGTGGAAAATTGAATGATAGCGTTTCATAAACCGTGCAAATTTTGAATATTTTTATTTATTTGTTTTGAAAATGACTCGGGTAGAATCGAAACATGTAAACAGTCGAAATAAACGTATTTTTATTGGTTTTAAAATTTTAATTTACACCTTTTAGGAATTGGAATTAGTATAGCATTAAAATTTATATTATTTTGTTACTCTTGAGTGTAGAAAAAAGGAGTTCAGTTACGTAGCTTAAAATGTTCAATTAAAAATAGATAACATCCTAAAAATCAGTATTCCTGTTTAAAAAATGATGAATACTTTATAAAAACTATTCCTTAAACGTTTTTGAAAGAAAATCACTAGCAGAAAAAGCAACTTTGTTTTTATAAAGTTTTCTTTCAATCATAAAAATATATTGTTTTTTTAGTTTCTAAAGAATGTTTTTCGGTATCGTAGGTAACGAGGAACAATTTATAGTGTATTTTTGTTCCAGTTATTACATTTTTCTCGAATAGGAAATATTTGTATTTTTTTTTTTTTTTTACAGTGTACCACAAGTCAATTGCCAAAGATTTAAAAACTCTTGTACAGCAAAGCTGGACACATACTGAGCATAATTCATCTGTCATTCAAAGAAATTATTTGCTTGATCTTTCCAATGTGTTTTCAAGAGAAATTAGAGGCTGTTTTGCCACTAAGCATATGTAACCCATTTTACTAACGATTAGTGCAAATATTTGAATTTTTTTTTCTTCTGGCACTATGAATAAAGCATACATAATCCATTTTACTAAGGATTACAGCAAATATTTGATTTTTTTTTCTTTTTTTTTTTTTTCTTTTTTTTTTCTTTATTGCAACTGAGTCAAAATTTTCCTAATCAGCAAATTTTGTGATAAATGTTAAAAAAAATTTCGGAATTACTCTTTCTGTGGCTTCAAAAGTTTAAATATAAAATTTTACCTTTGAGGTCTTAAAGTTAATTTAAGAAGTATTTGCATTTTTCTTACAGTCTTTATCACAAGTCAAATATCAAAGATTTTAAAAACTTTGGTACGGCAAAGCTAGACACAGACTGAGCATAATTCATCTGTCATTGAAAGAAATTATTAGCTTGATCTAATCCGATGCGTTTTCAAGGGAAATCCGAGGCTCTTCTGTCACTATGTGTAAAGCATACATAATCCATTTTACTAACGATTACTGCAAATATTTGGGGTTTTTTATAGCGTCAGAGTCAAAAATTTCCTAATCAGCAAATTTTGTGATAAATGTTAAAAAAAAAAAAAAAAAAAAAAAAAAAAAAAAAAAAAAAAATCGGAATTTCTCTTTTTGTGTCTTCAAAAGTTCAAATATAAAATTTTATCTTTTGAGGTCTTAAATTTAATTTAAGAAGCATTTAAATTTTTTTACAGTGTACCACAAGTCAAATACCAAAGATTTTAAAACTTTGGTAGAGCTAAGTGGGACGCATACTGAGGTTGTTAATTCATCTGTCATTGAAAGAAATGATTAGCTTGATCTTTTCAATGCGTTTCCAAAGGAAATTAGAAGCTCTTGTGCCACTATGTATAAAACATGCATAATCCATACTAACAATTACTGCAAAAATTCGATTTTTTTTTTTTTTTCGACAGAGTCAAAATTTTCCTAATCAACAAATTTTGTAATGAATGTAAAAAAAAAAAAAAAATCGGAATTACTTTTTCTGTGTTTTCAAAAGTTTAAATATAAAACTTTATCTTGTAAAATCTTAAATTTAATTTAAGAAATATTTGTATATTTTTACAGTGTACCACAAGTCAAATACTAAAGATTTTAAAAACTTTGGTACATCAAAGCTGGACACATACTGAGCATAATTCATCTATCATTGAAAGAAATTATTAGTTTGATCATAGCATTTTCTAGGGAAATCAGAGGCTCTTCTGCCACTATGTGTAAAGCATACATAATGCATTTTGCTAACGATTAGTGCAAATATTTGATTTTTTTTTTTATTGCGACGGAGTCAAAATTTTTTGAATCAGCAAATCTTGTGATAAGTGTTGAAAAAAAAAAAAAATCGGAATTACTTTTACTGTGTCTTCAAAAGTTGAAATATAAAACTTTATCTTTTAAGATCTCAAAGTTAATTTAAGAAATATTTGTGTTTTTTAACAGTGTACCACAAGTCAAATACCAAAGATTTTAAAACTTTGGTACAGCTAAGCTGGACACATACTGAGCATAATTCATCTGTCATTGAAAGGAATTATTTACTTGATCTTACCAATGCGTTTTCAAGGGAAAATAAAGGCTCTTTTGCCACTATCTGTAAAGCATACATATACACAATACATTTTACTAGCAATTAGTAAAATTATTTGACTTTTTTTTATTGCGGCAAAGTCAAAATCTTTCCATTCAGCAAATTTTGTGACAATTGTTAATTTCTTTTTCTTCGTAATTACTCTTTCTGTGTCTTCAAAAGTTTAAATGTAAAATTTAATGCCTTACGCTCTTAAATTTAATTTAAGAAATATTTGTATTTTTTGACAGTGTACTACATGTGAAATACCAAAGATTTTAAAAAACTTTGGTACAACAAAGCTGGACACATACTGAGGTATAATTCATCTGCCATTGAAAGGAATTATTTGCCTGATCCTACTTCAAGGGAAATTAAAGGCTGTTCGGCCACTATATGTATAAAGCATACATAATTAATTTTACTAACAATTAGCGCAAATATTTTATGTTTTTTTGTGGTAGATGTTATTATTTTTTTTTTCTTTCGGAATCCTTCTTTCTGTGCCTTGTCTTCAAAAGTTTAAATATGAATTTTTTCTCATTCTGAACATTAGTCCATGTTTAGCTTTGCAGCTTAGTTTAAAGCGATTCTGAAAAGATATTTTTTCCCACTGAACAGCAGGATACTTATTGACATATTTTCAGACTAATTTTTAAACATAAAGGTAGTTCCACATATCTGTAGACATGATTATTGAAGTGATTTGTAATCGAGCAGTTTTCTATTTTCCGATAAATTAATTATAACTTGAGCTATAAGCGATTTTTGTAACTGGCCGGTAGTTTTTTCTTTACTTACACTCTCGCGTCAGAAATTACACTTTAAAACTCCAACTTTAATGGCAATTTCTGAAAAACTTCTACCTTTACCGAAAAAAGAAAAAAAAAAACGGTTCATTTACATGATCGACTAATAAGAGTACATGTCAATTTCATACGTTTGCGATAAAAAATGAATTTAAAATACGTGTCTGAAAGACCGTTTGGATTTGAGAACAATCTTAAGGCTGTTCTTAACCGCTCTGTTCAACAAGCGAAAAACATTTTGACACATTTACAAATTCATTTTTTAACAGAAAGGTGTTAAATTGGAAAGCCTGACCATGGAAGCGATTTGGAATTGAACTGTTTTTTCCATTTTTTGATCAATCAATCACCTATTGAGTTATAAGCAATTTTGATCACGTGACAAACATTTTTTTACCCGCTCTTGACTTTTCTTTCTTCCTTCGCACGGAAATTCGGTTCAAAACGCCCACTTTGATACTATTTTCTGAAAGATCTACCGCGTTTGCAAAAAAAAAAAAAAAAAAAAGGAAAAACAGCTCAATTACATAGTTTCTAAACAACAACGCCAGCTAGTTTAATTTTTTTTTCAAACAAAAATAAATTAAAACTTATGTCAAAAAGTTTCCCTTTTGGATTTGAGAACACCCTTAAGGCTGTTCTCAAAACCAAAGGATCAACTTTCTGACATAAGTTTTAATTCATTTTTATTCGGAAACGCTTGAAAATAGAAAGTGTTGTTATTCAGAAACTATGTCATCGAACTGTTTTTTCTGTTTTCTTGTAAACGCAATAGATCTTTCATAAAATACTGTCAAATTTGGCATTTTGAACCGAACTTCCGAACAAAAGAAGAAAATCCAGTCAATAAGGGGAGAAAAATGCCGTAACACATGATCAAAATCACCTATACAGCCTTAAGGCTGTTCTCAACTGCTGTGCTCAACAAGCGCAAAACGTTTTGACACATTTACAAATTCACTTTTTAACGGAAAGATATGAAATTGGAAAACCTGACCATGGAAGTGATTTGGAATCGAACTGTGTTTTCCATTTTTTTAAATCAATAAATTACTTATTGAGTTATAAGCGATTTTAATCACGTGACAAACATGTTTTTCATCCTTTCTTGAATGTTTTTTCTCCTTTTGCGCTGTTCGAAACGCCCATTTTGACACTATTTTCTGAAAGATCTATCGCGTTTGCAGAAAAAAACAGCTCGATTACATAGATTCTGAAAACAACAACTGCTAGTTTCATGCATTTCCGAACAAAAATAAACTAAAAATTATGTCATAAAGTTACCCTTTTGGATTTGAGAACAGCCTTAAGTCAAAATTATTTTACTATAAGAAAGCAGTTTTACGTAAAACTTTTTTTTTGGCCAATACGAATTGCATTTTAACATATGTTTCAGCTTTTATTACAGCTTTACTCACTTCGTTATTCTATGTTAATTTCGTTCTATCAAGATTTCAATGAACCTCGACTCTGTTACGTATACCTAAACAATTATCATTTAGTTTTGAAACTACTTTATGTCAAAATTATCTAATTCGAAAATTATACTTCCACAAATCTTGTTCGTTAAAGTTAGTAATGCTCACGAAATGTGTATTTTCCTTTCCCTTTATCTTACCTATACATTTTACGAACCAAAACCTAGAATTTTTCTGCTTTCTGATTTCTGTTTACCACTTTATATCAAATCACAAGAATATTATAGAGTTAAGAATGGTATGAATATATGCGAAAATGTTATTCTATTACTTATAAAAAATACTTATAGTACATAATCAAAAACAAGATGCCAATTATCAATTTACCATGAAGAGGGAATTTTTTTCTAAATAAAATGTACCGTATTTTATGGAAGAAACGCCGCGGCGTTTACGAGTTTAAAAGTTAATTTTTTTCCAAGTGCGGCGTTTACGATTTTTTTTAAATACCAACTGAGTTTCTTTAATTTAAAAATTCATAAAAATATTTAAAATCGGATTTAAATATTTTAAATAAAACTTCAGACATCCTAAGATATTAAAAACGAGGCATCCTACACTGCTGAGAAAACTTTGATGAAATTTAGGTCAATGTGACGCTGTCGACAAATGTAGGCTTCCGACGGATGCGGCGTTTACAACGGGTGCAGTGATTACGATATTTTTAAGCTTATTCAGGCCAATTTGAGGAGTGCGCCGTTTACGACGGGTGCGGCGTTTCTTCCATAAAATACGATACAACTAAATTTTTTTCGAGTATTGTAGGGTAAGGTACCAAATAATGCATTTATTGGGGAATAAGGTACCAAATAATGCATTTATTGGGGAATAAGGTACCAAATAATGCATTTATTGGGGAATAAGGTACCAAATGATGCATTTATTGGGGAATAAGGTAACCAAATAATGTATTTCTTGGGGATTAAAGGATGTAATGTATAAGTATTGCATTTGCACGCTATTTAATAAAGATAAATTGTTAAATGCAGTTGAAAAAGCATTTTTTTTTTCAATTTAGAGATTATAACATTATTGTTAATTTGTAATTTAAGAATGTTTCAATGTAGCAAGATTTTAATGAATTTGGTTTTTAACATGCATATGTAAACAATTACCATTAAATTTTAGAGCTAGTTAATATCAAAACGTTTTATTAGAGAAAGCTCTTTTAGAAATTATATTCGTTAAACCTAATATGATACGTGTAATAATACTTTTCCCGTGTCTTTCCATGTATGTTCGACAAACCAAAATTTTAAACTTTTCTGATCTGTCGAGAAAGTTTTATAGATAAATTTTCCAAGGTATCCGAACTGATGGTAATTACAGTAATTACCACTAATGGGTGAAAATTGTGACGACTGCATATTCGATAAGACACTACCAGGCACGATACATAGATATTGAATAAAAATAATAAAATCAGCTGCAGTAATTAATGATGATTTAATATTAATGCGCTCCAAGATTTAGAAATATGTTTTGTGCCAATAAATCAAAGATTTAGTACGTCCAAGTTCAGAAATGGATAAAAAAAAGTCTCTGATTTTTTTTCCTTTTCACTTTTGAAAGTTCTTTAGTAATTACAAGAAAACATATTTTCTTATTTTTTCTTTCATTTTCTCCTCCGGCCGAATCCTGTTTTTTGTAATTACATTTTCCTCCCCCCCCCCCCCCCCTCTGTTATGCTTGATCAATAATTCTACTAATGGACCATTTTTTTGTTCCCCCAACTTCATCTTTTTGCTTTCTCTTTTCTAATTACATAAGTTCTAAAAAGAATTGGGGAAAAAGCTACGGTGGAAGGTCAGTTTTTAAAAAATCCATAAAAGTACGGGTGTAATTTTTTAAGATTTTTTTTTTCTCCCGTTCTTCCTTGTCCTGTATTGTCTTGACGTATTCCTCATACAATTATAATTTTTTGCGAGCTATGATAAATAGACCTTAGTGACGTTTCACATTGTGCAGTTATTGTTTTTTGCATTAAGCTCGTATTAAAGTTTTTTCTACGTATGACTTTTTTTTTTCTTTTTCAAATAATCGATTTAATTATGTAAATGACTATGGTAGTTTATATTAGCGGAATGAAAAAAAAAAAGAATTTTTTTCCCCGTTTTCAGTGGTCACGAACTTTTTTCCATAACATATTTTTCATCTCGAAATGCATTTCAAAAAACAATTAAGACAACTCCCTAGAAGCAATTAATTTCAGATTTTGTTAAATTTCATCCTGATTGAAATATTAATTAAAGGAATTCTGGATTCTTTTATTAAAGAAAAAAGTATCTGGCTGTGAGTAAATTTTCTGAAAATTCAGATGAATTCGTAAATAAATAAGAAAAAATTATTCCTACAAATATCATTATAATGAATGCTTGTAGGAATACGATTCCATGTATCATTTCTAAAACAATGGCACGTGCTTTTATTGTTTCTTACAATAAATAAATAATAATAATCAATAATAATTGTTAAAGAAAAAGTATCTGGCTATGAGTAAACTTTCTGAAAATCCAAATGAATTTGTAAATACATAAGAAAAAAGTATTCCTACGAACATCATTAAAATGAATGTTTGTAGGAATATGATTCCACGTATAATTTCTTAAAACAGTACACGCGCTTTTATTGTTTCTTACAATAAATAATTAATAATAATCAATACTAATTATTAAAGAAAAAAGTATCTGACTATGAGTAAATTTTTGGAAAATCCAAATGAATTTGTAAATAAATAAGAAAAAAATATTCCTAACGAATATAGTCAAAATGAATACTTGTATATGCTATCTATGATTCTGTGTACCATTTCTGAAACAGTGTAATGTGCTTTTATTGTTTCTTACAATAAATAATTAATAGTAATCAACAATAATTATAAAAAAAAGTATCTGTCTATGAGTAAATTTTCTGAAAATCAAAATGAACTTGTAAATAAATAAGAAAGAATTATTCCTACGAACATCGTTAAAATGAATGCTTGTATAGGATTATGATTCCATGTATCATTTCTGAAGGATGTTCTCAACTGCTCTGCTCAACAAGCTCAAAAGGTTTTGACACATTTACAAATTCATTTTTTAACGGAAAGCTATAAAATTGGAAAGCCTGACCACACTGTAAAAAAATCCGAGCAGTATTCCTGTAGGAATCGGAAAAATAGTTGCCCTTATCGTACCGGAAAATTTTCCGACCCAGCTCGGAATAAAATCCGTAAAAAAGGGGAAACATTCGTTTAAACGGTACTTTACGGATTTTATTCCGATTTTACTGATTTTATTCAGAGTTGGGTCGGAAAATTTTCCGGTACGATAAGGGCAACTATTTTTTTGATTCCTACAGGAAATCTGGTGCTACTTTTTTTTTTTTTTTTTAACAGTGCATGGAAGCAATTTGGAATCGAAATGTGTTTTCCATTTTTTGACAAATAGTTGACAACCTATTGAGTTATAAGCGATTTTGATCACGTGACAAACACGTTTTCCACCCTTTCTTGAGTGGTTGTTCTACTTTCGCGCGCAAATTCGGTTCAAAACGCCCACTTTGACACTATTTTCTGAAAGATCTATTGCGTTTAAAAAAAAAAAAAAAACTGAAAGAGCAGCTCGATTACCTAGTTTCTGAACAACAACACCTGCTAGTTTCCTGCATTTTCGAACAAAAATAAATTAAAACTTATGTCATAAAATTGCCCTCCTGGATTTTAGAACAGCCTTAAGCAGTGTCACGTCCTTTTATTGTTTCTTGTAATAAATAATGCACAGTGAATTTAAACACTTGTTAAACTTTTACTTCATGCGGATTGCGAAAAATTATTCGCTATTAACTAAGTGGTGGTATGGAAAATATTTATATAAATATTAATTCAAATTCTAAATTCAAAATTTTGATTTCGATTGCTCGTGAAATTAATGGCACATAAGGTTTCATACGGTTTCATAAGGTTCATAATGGCATAGCTTTCTCTATTTAAAGCAGTTTGGCAGATGTGATATAGAGGGCATTCTGTCTATTAAAATATCATTTATTTAGATGATAATGTTCTACTTTCTGTCTTTAATTATTAATATAAAAAAAGAAAAGGAAAAAAATTGCCATTTACTCCTGGTCCATATCTGCAATAGATGCGTCTGAAATTTAGGCAAAAATGTAGTCTTAAAAGGTAATTAAGACACTTAAGTGTCTGTTTATGAAAATTCACACATAATTAATATGTCTTAATTTAAGACACACAAGTGTCTTACTATTATCATGGTATAAACAATAAACGAACTGAAAAAAAAGTCTGAATAATGAGAAAATGTCTTAAATTCCATTGTTGCCACCAGAGAGCACTCTCTTGAGTTACGCATATGTTTTAGATTTCTTTCATTCGAACTTGATATTCGTTGTAATTCAAACTAAATATTTGTTTTTATGTGTTACTTATCGGCGTGGATTTTAATAAACAATTTATTTTGAGTTGATTCATTTTTTGCGGAATGTGAAGTTCTGTGATTTTAATTCGTATCGACTTAGTGTTATCATACATATTAAAACGCAAAGCTATTTCTGTAAGATCAGATAAGAACGAATTCGACACAATTGGGTAGCGTCAACTGTTTTTTGAACCTCTTCAATTCAATTAAGGTTTCATACGGTTTCATAAGGTTCATAATGGCATAGCTTTCTCTATTTAAAGCAGTTTGGCAGATGTGGTATAGAGGGCATTCTGTCTATTAAAATATCATTTATTTACCTGATAATGTTCTACTTTCTGTCTTTAATTATTAATATAAAAAAAGAAAAGGAAAAAAAATTGCCATTTACTCCTGGTCCATATCTGCAATAGATGCGTCTGAAATTTAGACAAAAATGTGTCTTAAAAGGTAATTAAGACACTTAAGTGTCTGTTTATGAAAATTCACACATAATTAATATGTCTTAATTTAAGACACACAAGTGTCTTACTTTTATCATAGTATAAACAATAAACGAACTGAAAAAAAAAGTCTGAATAATGAGAAAATGTCTTAAATTCCATTGTTGCCACCAGAGAGCACTCTCTTAAGTTACGCATATGTTTTAGATTTCTTTCATTCGAACTTGATATTCGTTGTAATTCAAACTGAATATTTGTTTTTATGTGTTACTTATCGGCGTGGATTTTAATAAACAATTTATTTTGAGTTGATTCATTTTTTGCGGAATGTGAAGTTCTGTGATTTTAATTCGTATCGGCTTAGTGTTATCATACATATTAAAACGCAAAGCTATTTCTGTAAGATCAGATAAGAACGAATTTGACACAATTGGGTAGCGTCAACTGTTTTTTGAACCTCCTCAATTTAGAAGACTGTAGAAAGAGTTCCCGCTAGCGTAGCGAGCTAAAACAGCAGTTTAAAGTTCTGAACATTTGTAGAAGACGCAGGTTCGAGCCCAAGACCGGCAAAATGATTTCTGTAATATTTTTGTCGATAATTTATTTCAATAAGGACATATTTTATTAGAAAGAGACGTTATATGATTATTATTATTATTATTATTATTATTATTATTATTATTATTATTATTATTATTTGAATTCTTTGTAATTAAATAAAATTTAACCCTCAACAATATTTTGAAAAAATTATTTTATATTTAAAATATTTAAGTTAAAAAATTTTGTATGTAATTATCAATTAAATAAATTGAGCTGATCTATAATTTTTGTTATATTTTCTGACCATTATCAAGAATATAATGCGTGTGTGTCAGAAAGAAAAGTTTGTCATTCTTTTCCGTAAAAATAAAGTGGAAAGAAATAAAAATACCCATATAAGAACTATAGAAATTACCTTGATATCGAGGGTTTAATATTAAAAAAATGTATAAAAATGTAAAATAAAATTCAAGTAATAAAAAAATGTATATTATGTAAATAGTCAGCTGCATAAAGTTTCAAATTTAGGTTTCAGAGAATGAGACTAATGAAAATAAAATTCGTGGTAGCTTTTAATGGTCGTGTAGTTTAAAAATAAATAAATAAATAAATAAATAAAAATAAATACTGTTATTAAAAATAAATAAATAAAAAAAAGCCGTAGTAAGTAAAAATAAATGCTTTACAAAGTATTTTTTACATAAATTTCTCGTAAAAATCAAGCAAAATTGGTTGTAGATTATAAACTTAAAATTCTTTCAGTTCATTGATAAGGTTAGACTGGCAGCACCATCTATCGCCTTAACCTTCCGTCTACCAGACGGGTCCATTGGACCCGACATGTACATTCAAAATATTTATTCAAACCAGAAATTTCTTCAAAACAAACTAAATGTATAAATCAGACAATAATAAGTTAAATAAACAAATTAAATAGTTTTAAGTAAAAATTCTGGTGTAGAATGTTTTTATAAAACTTGAGTAAAATTTCCGGTAGTTCTAGGGTTAACGAAATAGGAATCACTTATGCAATATAGAAATTTGTCTCGATTTCAATAATTAATTTAAAAGCAACTAATTAAAAATTCAAGAATTTTTCTAATGAAACATTCAAGTTATTTACCGTCATATCTTATCGGGCACTATCTAGTTTCTTATTAATTTATAATAGTGTTATTCTTATTCGTCTGAACAAAGTTTGGTAAACAAATAAAATGATTTTTTTTTTATTTTTTTTTCAAGCGAAGTGTCAGACATTGGTTCACTTTGTGTCACTTATAGATTTTCAAGATAGGGTTGATGTGAGTTACTGGAGTTTTTGACCATACTTAATAAAAAAAATATTTTTTAATAACACAAACTGCGATTTTTGAGAATTTTGTCAACAGTAATTTTTTAATATATCCCTACTATCCTTTCAAAAAGAAAAATAAATATAATATGGATTTAAAATTTTGTTAAAGGGTTTGAACATGAAAGAATGCTTAAGATGTTAGTTACTGGGGATTTCAACCTACTTGACCATATTATGAAGGTAATATGGTCAGACTATATTGACCATAATATTGACTATTTTATGGTCAGATTCAATTAAAATTACGGTTAAATAACCGTTATTTATAAAAACGGTTGAATGACTGGACAGTTTTTTTTTCTTGCAATTTTTTATGTGTGCAGCGAGAATAAATCTCATTAAATGAGATTCTTTTAGCCTATATTAAATCAATTGAGTCTGACTAATTATTTTATTTAAGTGTTGTTTTATTCTCTACTTACATCAATCCCTTAATACCAAGCTATTACCTTTCGATATAGCTTTATATGATTAGTAATAAGTTTTACTTCGTTACAAATCGAACATAATTAATATGACTTACGGGATGAATAGTGGACGTGCAAAACGAAGGAACCCCCTAATATTCTAACAGGCAACTTTGTGAATTTCCAAATTTTGTTCACACCACCTTTGTCGGAAAGTAATTTATGATCCAGATCTGATTGGGTTTTGAGAGAAACAATCGTCAAATCAATTCTGTACCTGCAAATTACGGTTCTCGAATACCCGGAATCAAGCTCCAGCTGCTGTAATATCCAATTACGCGTCATCGGTAGAGAATTTATTGCTTATTATTTTCAGTAGCAAAACAAAACTGGAATAAAGCCTGCATCCAGAAGTGGTAATTTTCCATTTAAAACGCAGGTTACCTTTCAAGGGGAAAAGAAAATAATGAAACGACGGGGAATTGCAAAAACTAAATCGATCAGCTATAGCTCTACCTTGTAAAAGTGGATCACGAAAAACTTACATAATGGGTGGTAAGTCATTTTATTGTTTTGCTACGGTGATTAAATGCTTTGAAGTTACTGCAACAGGCACGCTAAGAGAAAAGGCGTTATAGCATGTTTCTTTTTGGTATGCTGTAATAATTTAAAATTTTCTTTGGTCTGTCACATATTGATAACCAATTCATCTTTTGTTAAAAAATGAAAAAACTATTCAAAACTATGCAGTAATGGAATTAAATTTGATAAATATGCATTTCAATTTACGTATGAAATATGGTGTTATTGTTTTAATGTACTATCACATGGCAAGATGTGGTGAAGATTTAAATAAAATTCATTAAGTTTTATTGATTATTAATGCAAAAGTCACGCTTTTGCGCTAATATCATTTTATTATATACAAATTCTAAATTTAATTAAAAATAATTATGAAAACATTATGTAAATTATGTTGGCTATTTTCTATTATTTTAATTGATAATCAAGGCAAAAGTCACTCTTTTGCGTTAATTGCATTTCGATAAAACAATGTGGAAATCTAAATTTAATTCAAAATAAGAATTTTACTAAGAATTTGCATCCATTTAAAAAGAGTCAGAGTCAAACCGAGTAAGACTGCCAACCAATGAAGTTTATAGCTTCTGCGATCCGCAAATATTTATTAAAAAAGAAGAAAAAAAGAGGGGGGGGGGGGGGTGGCACAACTCCATACATAATTTTTTGCATTTAGCATATAGACATATAAGCTCATAAAAATTCTATAATGAACATGCAGATATTCAAGCCATGAAAACTGTAGCGAATGTACAGTTATATAATAGTAATCCAGTAGGGTTACATTTCAATCTCTGGAATAGTCCAAGAGCTGTTAAACATTTTAGGGAAGGTATTTGAGGCACCGTGCAAATTTGTGCAACACTTCTTTTGTAATGGCTGAATACAAAATCGAATGTCTGGCTGAAGGATCGTGGCCCAAGAACTGTGCCAGACACGTGTCAAGTGCCATTTTTTGACTACCCCCAAAAAAGGTATTTGAGGCACGCTGAGATTGAGACAAAATAATATTTATACTTAGAAAAAAAATATTTTGAAAACGACAGACACTTTAGTCGGCCCAAAAACTGTGCCAGACACGTGTCAAGTGCCATTTTTTGACTACCCAAGAAAGGTATTTGAGGCACGCTGAGATTGAGGCAGAATAATATTTATGCTTAGAAAAAAATATTTTGAAAATGACAGACACTTTAGTCGGCACAAAAACTGTGCCAGACACGTGTCAAGTGCCAAATGGCACTTGACACGTGTCTGGCACAGTTTTTGGCCACGATCCTTCAGCCAGACATTCGATTTTGTATTCAGGCATTGCAAAAGAAGTGTTGCACAAATTTCCAGGGTGCCTCAAATACCTACTCAAAAATGTTCAACAGCTCTCCTACTAGAAGGATTGAAATATCATTTATAGTATCTATTGGAAATAAAGACACGATATGAAAATTACGGTGGTTTTTTTCTATTATTTTGATATTAATTGTTTTATCTAATATTGATTCAAACAGTAAATTACTGAAGGAGGTTCTATAAAAATTACTTTCGTTTTGTAAGCAATCCCTTTTTTTAGCATTTGGTTTTCTGTTTTATTGCGCTTCTTTCTTTTCACTGCTTATTAAAATAGATAGTGAAGCTAAAAATTTTGCTCAATCGATTACTGAAGTTACTGTTTTCCTTTAAAAAGTTACAATAAATTTTCATATGAATAAAAAGGAGAAATATTTCAGCAAAATTCCTTTAAAAATTGCGTAAAAACATCTGATAAATTGATAGTTTAGAATTTATTTGAAAGGATTTGTTTTACATGTAATATCACACTATGTACACACTGTCAGAAAAACTCGTCAATATACACTAAATTATTCCTCATTTTTTAACAAATAATTTCCATACTCTTTTAGAAAACATGTTTTATCAGTGAATGCTTCCAAAAAGTCTGAAAAAGAAGGAAAAATTTCGTTCATTCCTAGCACGCATGCGCTCTATTAACACTAAAATTCGAATTTATTTAAAAAGGAAAAATCACAAATTACCTAAATTAAGATTTATGATTTAATTAAAAAAGAGAAAATGCTTTCGAATTTAAAAATAAATAACAGTTACTTTTCTCATTCATTCAAAAGTACTCACAACTTAATTTTTTAAAAGTCGAATAAGGTGAAAAAAGTTTTACAAAATTAATTTATAAAGTTGCTTATAAAAAAATATTCGCATTTAATATATAGAACACATTTAACTTCAATATTAAATGGAAAAAAATTAGATTGTACTTAAAAAAAAAAAAAAAAAAAAAAATCTTATTGAATAAAAATATAATATTCACATTTTACATTTAGCAATCTACTAAAAAATATTTATAAGTATTAACAGCCCAGCCACAATTTCATTAAAGACGAACGAAATCTTCCCGAAATTAACTTTTACTAACTAAAGCTTTTTAAAGAAATTAATCAAACCATGCCCATTTGAAGCAAACATATTTACTTCAAAGCGTTTCCCTTCTATCCAACTGTAGCGCGGTCGTTCCGTACACGTCTCATAACGCTGGGATGGAAGGTTCGATTTCAACGTCGGCAAATTTATTTTCCCAGACTTTCTTCTATTAACGGATATTTTGCCTCCTGTAACGGAGAAAAAATTAACGGATATTCGGCAATTAACGGGAAAATCCCGACAGCAGTCCTGCCAGTATAATTTCCGTGAATTGAAGAAAGTATTTTTGAGAGTGTATTTCGAATTCAATTAAATCCTTCTTGTAATAAGTGTTTTTAAAATAATAAAACTAAGCTAATGCTTTAAAACTTGCACTTGTTAAAATAAGTTTAATGAGACTGCGTTTACGATTTTCTTTCACATCATTACATTATTACATCACCCTTTGAATACAAGGCCTGAGCGCTGACACAAATATGGCGGTTGCCGAAAGCGGATTTTTTTTCAGCATGTGTGTACGGTCCCTTGAATTTTGGTACCAATAATTTTTAAGGGTTTTTCCTCTTCATTTTTCTGAGATTAAACAAATCAAAGAAATCTTTTATAAAATACTAGTCTAAATATAAGGGACCGTACATACGTTAAAAAAAGTCCGCTTTCGGCAGTCGCCATTTTTATGTCAGCGCTCAGTTTCAGTATTCAGAGGACAGGAATTACAACCGTAGTGACGTCATCTCTCGCAACAACTTCAACGAACAATATATCATGAGTCGCTTGCATGGAAAAAAGACTGCTACGGCACTCGTCTTTTATATGGTAGGTCTCAGGGCAAACCCAGCCAACTCCATTTCCCTGACTGCCTACATTGGTGACCCGGTAAAGGAATATTCATCCTTCACAACAGATGGCAGTAGCGCGACAGATTCACCTCGATAGGCAAAGCTTCACAAAAATTAAGCTAAAAGAGCGCAATCCAAAGCCAATGTCTAATTAAGACGCTTTCACTGAGGGTGGAGTGTGTAGCGACGTCATTTCTCGCAACAACAGCTTCAACAAACAGTATATCATAAGTCACTGGCAGGGAACCTTTGCCCCGTATTACGGCGCTCGTTTCGAGATGGTAGGTCCCACGTTCAAACTCAGACAAGGCCATTTCTTTGGCTTCCTACACAAGTATAGACTGTACTTTTATACTGGATATACTATTAGTGAAGTGTAATATTACTATTAGTGAAGTATAATATTACACTGGACAACAAATTTGAACTTTTACTCTTCCACAAAAATGGCATTAGTTGTTTCTTATTTAGTTTTTTGCGCTGATTCTGAATCCAGTTATAGATTTTCTCCAGCACGTCTAGTTTTTGAGATATTTGATTATTTGGATTTATGCAATTGTTGGAATTTTTGCACAATTATATGCAAATTTAAGGCATAAAGCATTATCAGACTGCTTTTTTTGTTTTATGTTATGATTACTGTCCAGTTTACTTTACAAAAATGTTATGTCAGAGATTATACTGACATGTGACCGTGAAATACTGTGCCTAATTTGCATAATCTTAATGTTTTTCTAATAACGTTTCTTGAAGTCCAAATATTTCAGCCACATGAGCACGCTAATATATTTCATTTCTAAACCAGTTTCTTACACTGATTTCGAATCTGGTGTCAGTTTTCTTTTGTCACGTCTAGTTTTTGGAAAAAGGGAGGTTTTATATTTTGGTCAAAAAAGCCAGAAAACACTTTTTCTGCTACTTTGTTACGTGCTTAAGATAATTAGGATAGATTCTTTTATTTTTCTCAATTGTTTTTCGATTATATCCATTGCTAATTATGTCCCTCATAGGAATCTGACACTATTCACCTTTTGACAATGACGTACACACCCCTGAAAAGTATTTTATATCAAACTTGTGTTAATACCATGCGAAAGTTAGAATTTCATTTTAAACTAGACGTGATATAAGGAAACGGTTTGCAGATTTGACATTAATATAATAATCTATTCTAGAAAAAAACATTATGTCAATTCTGTGGCAACTATTTTAAAGTTGAAAGTATAATGTAAACATTACACCATTGAAAAAATACAAGTAAGGTTTAAGGCTGTTCTCAACTGCTCTGCTCAACAAGCACAAAACGTTTTGACACATTTACAAATTCATTTTTTAACGGAAAGATATAAAATTGGAAGGCCTGACTATGGAATCGATTTTTAATCAAGCTGTGTTTTCCATTTTTCGGTAAATAAATTATCTATTGGGTTATAAGCGATTTTGATCACGTGACAAAGACGTTTTTCACCCTTTTTTGAGTGGTTCTTCTTCGTTCGCGCGGACATTCGCTTCAAAACGCCCACTTTGACACTATTTTCCAAAAGATCTATTGCGTTTGAAAATAAAAATAGAAAAAACAGTTCGATTACATAGTTTTTGTACAACAACACCTACTAGTTTCATGCATTTCCGAACAAAAATGAATTAAAACTTATGTCATAAAGTAGCCCTTTTAGATTTGAGAATAAACAGCGTTAATAACTGGCAGATAAATGTTAAGAAAATACAGATTGTGACTTTTGTCTGAAGTGACTGGCCCAGTAGTCATAATCAACACTGTATATATATATATATATATAAAACGGATTAAAAAGCGGAGATTCTACTGTCAATCGAGACGCCAGTACTATTTCCGTATTTTAACGAAAAATTTCCTCCGTAAATTACAGAAAAACGGAAATTTTTCTGTAATTTATGGGGAAATTTTTCCGTTAAAATACGGGAATAGTACTGGCGTCTTGATTGCCAGTAGAATCTCTGTTTTTTTTTTTTTTTTGTTTTTTTTATGTAGTGAAGAAAAGGAAATTCAATCTGACATTTATTGTTCCTAAAATTTGCATAAAATTACACAAAAAAGCTTAAATTTGCATAAACTTAAATATGCAAATTTCTCAATAAATTGGAAAACCTAGAGAAAAACAGAAAATGTATTCAGAATCAGCACAAGAAACTAACCCAGAATCAACTAATTTCAGTTCTGTGGCAGAAACACTGTTATCCAATGTTATCACAAATATTATTCCATTATTATACTGAATTTAACATTTTCATTTATTTACATCACAAATATCTATATGCTTAATATAAGAATTTTGTAATTATAATTATACATTTGATTAGTTAAGCGAATACGAATTACACTGACTTAAAGAAGTGCATTAGATTAAGTTTCAAAAAACGCTCTAGTAATAATTACAATGCAAATTGAAATTACTATTGCATTACAAAGAAAAAAAAAAAAAAAACATTTTTTTGTTTAAAGTGCAGATGAAAAAATCAACTTAACTATAATAAAAAGTTAATTTTATTGTACTTCTAAGACTCCATTTACAAGAAAGTAGCGAGCACTTTACGAAGACTTTAAAGGACTTAGAAACGTAAGCTTTTAAAAGAGTTACAAAAAATGCATTATATAGAACACGTGTTATTTCTAAGATCACCAATGCGTCGTAATTTTTTCTTAAGAAGATAATTTTAAACCCATTTCAGGATCGTTACAGTTTTTCCCCTCTTCTTTCTTTGAGACCCTATCTTTTTTTTATACTTTATTTTTTATTTTATTTTTTTTCTCAGTCATTGAAAGGTATTGATTAGATTTCAAAGGCGTATTTTAAGGAGGGTGTGCTTCAAGTTTTCCCCTTTTTTTCATTTTATTTCCCTTTTTTTCTTCTCTTTTTTTTTTTTTTTCTGTTCTTTGTCTGGTCTTTAGTAAATGTCACTGTGAAACCTATTTGCAAGTTTAATAGCCACTTAATGTGGAATCTTTCAAAGACTCACGATAAAACTCAATTCAATTTTTCAAATATCTCTTGTTAACATGACTTTGAATTTTCTGTATCGATGTAAAATTTACGTTAAGACTTTATGAATATGATAATGAATGTTAAGCTCATGAATATTTGTACTGTTTTATTTTCAAATAGAAACTACTTTCAAAAATGAAACATGGTCCGATGTACATTTATATTTTCTACCAATTTGTATGGCTTAATTTAAATAAAATATAGCTTCCATGATTGGAGAAATGTTGTAAGTCATGGAAAATTTTAAACATGTCACAGCAAAAGACTTTGGAAGCTTTAAAATGTTGCTTTAAATTATTTTTCTTCACTTTTTAAAAATACATATTTAATATCTTTTATAAATTTGGCAATAAAACTTTCTGTTTAACAATACTGTAAAAAGTTGGTGTAACATTAGTAAATAAAATTGGTGGCAATGCTGCCATCAACTTTATGGAGCAATTTAAACTGATATAACTAGAGTAATTTAAATTGATGCAACTGGTGTAAAATTACACCATAATAATATGGAAATATCAGAATTCACATTATTATGATGTAACGTAACACAGGTAATATCGGTTAAATTACTCCATAAATTGCAGGCAGATATGCTGCTACTAATGGAGGTACTTATGGAGGAACGTTACACTAATTTTCTTTACAGTGAATAGGAAAAATGTCAGCTCTTTGAACTTAGTTATTTGAGTAGAATATTTTCAACACAATTGTTTTATTGTAAAAAAAAAAAAAAAAAAAAAAAAACATTTGTGCTTCATTTTCGAGATTTTTTTAAATTTAATTTTACAAAGCTATTCAGTGTAAATAGAATAAATGACTATTACTCATTGAAATGATTTTTAGCGATCTTATACGTTTTACATGCTCAACGAAATTTTATTTTTGTTACAAAATATCAATAATGGGTATCCCTTTACAGGTACTGCTGTTTCTGAAAAAGTAGTTTTACAGATATTTATGAGTAACAGTTTTCTGTTTAACAATATAAAATATTCAACCTCTTTGCATGCAGTTATTTGAACTTGATACTTTCAACATAATTGTTCAATTGAAAAAAAAAAAAATTAAAAAAAATAAAGATGAAGGAAAACCTCAACATTTGGGCTTCACTGTTGAGATTCTTTTAATTCAATTTTACAAAGCATTGCAGTGTAAACAGATTAAATTACTAGTACTGATTGAAATGATTTTTAGTAATGTTATACGTTTCACATACTGAACGAAATTTTATTTTAGTTATAAATCGTCAAGAATGGTTACTTTATGTCCATTTACAAGTACTGCTGTTTCTAAAAAGTAGTTTTACGGGTATTTATGAATAACAACTTTCTGTTTAACAATATAAAATATTTCACCTCTTTGAACGTTGTTATTTGAACATGATATTTGCAACATAATTGTTCAATTGAAAAAAATTAAAAAAATAGAAAAAAAAGGAAACAACAACAACAACATAAAAAAAAAGATGAAATAAAACCTCAACATTTATGCTTCACTTTTGAGGATTTTTTTTTTTTTTTTATCAATTCCATTTTGCAACGCTTTTTGGAATACTAGGAATATACGGATTGAAAGGATTTTTAGTACAGTTACACGTTTTACATACTGAATGAAAATTTACTTTAGTTAAGGGTGTTCTCAAATCCAAAAGGGCAACTTTGTGACATAAGCTTTAATTTATTTTTGTTCGAAAATGCATGAAACTAGCAGTTGTTGTTGTTCAGAAACTATGTAATCCAGTTGTTTTATCCGCTTTTTTTTTTTTTTTTTCAAACGCACTAGATCTTTCAGAAAATAGTGTCAAAGTGAGGGTCTTGAACTGAATTTCGGCACGAAAGTAGAATAATAGGTCAAGAAGGGTGAAAAACGTGTTTGTCACATGATCAAAATCGCTTATAACTCAATAGGTAATTTATTGATCAAAAAATGGAAAACACAGTACAATTCCAAATCGCTTCCATGGCCTGGCTTTTCAATTTTATATCTTTCCGTTAAAAAAGGAATTTGTAAATGTGTCAAAACGTTTTGCGCTTGTTGAGCAGAGCAATTAAGAACAGTCGTAAAGAACATCAAGAATGGCTACCCCAGCACAGATACTGCTGTTTCTGAAAAAGTAGTAATACAGGTATTTATGAATAATGAGTATAATGTGCTTACACTGTAAATTAAAATGTCTGAAATTCAGACACTTAAGTGTCTGAAACGGAGTGTTCAATTTTCAGACACTTTTTGTGTCTGAATTTCAGACACTTCAAACGTCTTAATAGCATCCATTTTTTTTGTAAGCATCATACGTAGCCATGTTTGAACACGTTGAATCCTGGAAACATATTTGGCTGGGGTCCTGCCCCCCCCCCCCCCACCCCCTAAACCTTTTTTTTTGGTGCTCCCAATTTTGGTACGCATTTTTTGTTAAGCTGATAATTTAAATCTTTTACAACATTTTACTGATTATAATCAATATTTTGAACTTCAGGAGTAGAACAAGATTAAAACAAAAAATATTTATCTAAATATTAGAATTTTAAAATTTGTTTTATTTTTAATCATATTTTACTTTAAAAGTTCAAAATATTGATTATAATCAGTACAATTTCGAAACAGATTTAAAATATAAGCTTTACAAATATTGCACATCAAATTTGCGGGCACTAAAATCGTAGGGGGGCGGGGCACGGCCCAGTATGCCCATTCTTTAATCAAGAAGTTCTTTTGCAAAAAATGCAACCCTGCATTATTATTATTATTTAAATTGAGATGTCCGGTATCCGGGAGTACCCGTTGTGGAGGTTAATGGACATTCCCGAATAGCTGAAACATCTATTTAGCGAATACTTTTTTAAATCCGCATAGCATACATATTTGTATATTTTTACCCCACAAAAGCAGACATCTCCGATTATCGGACAAATTCAACAGCAAGGGCTATTGAGGGCTTTTAAAAGTACAGGGATAAATATATATATTTCTTATAATCTTGTCCTACTCTACTTCATATAATTTAAAAATAGATTTTTTTAAAATTTATATTGCCACATAGGCAATTTTACATATATATCAGATGATAATCACAACAGCTATTTAACTGTGAATAAATAAATAAATATTCTACTTTATCCCTTTGCACTCCAGGGCTCCGGAGACGAGCCATTTAAAATTTGTCTTCAAACTCGAGGGCTCCGCTACGGAGACAATGCAAATAGTTTTGTGGTACCTGTCTAGAAAAGCGAAGATTACATGGTATCACAAAATTATTTGCATTGTCTCCGTAGCTGAGACCTCGAGTTTGAAGACAAATTTTAAATAGCTCCGCTCCGGAGCCCTCGAGTGCAAAGGTTTAATATTGAGAAAAAAATTACTTCGGTATTTTGTTTATTTATATTTTGTGTTTTTATTCTTGTCCTACTCTAAAAGTTCAAAACTTTCATTATAATCAGTGCAAGATTTAAGGTATCAGCTTTACGAAAATTTCATACAAAATCCCCCCCCCCCCTCTCCGCAAAAAAAAATGAAAATCCTTATCATTTAAAAATTAGATTTTTTAAAAAATTATATTGCCACATGGGCTTATTGTTATCATTCCTATGAGCTATTAAACAAGACTTTAAAACAAAATAAAGCCAAAAAAAAAGAAGAAGTTAGCACATGATATCACTATGATACACACTTGCGATGCTTATCAGTAAAGCCTAATTGGAAAATGACCTTCGAAGTGAAATATATTTTCTACACACGAAGCGAAAACGAAATAAACAAATGATTTCCTTTTTCCTGACTTGGTTACATCTATGTTTCCAAGTCAAAAGTTTTCCACATTAAAAGATTTAATAGCTTTAGAAATATGTCTAAGAAATACTTGAGATAAATATTCTTTTTCAATTATATATAAATTTCATAAAAATCAATTTATTTTTTTTTTCCAAAAGCGAAAGCCTATAAATATATTTTTTAATTTCAGCTGAATATTGTTCAATTGAAAAAAAAAAAAAAAAAATAGCAATCTCGAAAATCCCAGGATTTTCCAATAAAAATCGCGGGATTTTCGGTATTAAAATTAAAGCGGGATCCCGGGATCTCAATCCGGGATTGTAATCCCTAGCTAGGAAGTAAGAAAGCTTTAGGAGATCTTTCAAAGTTTTTTTTTATTATTATTTCCTTGTGGTCGTTTAGTATGAGATAAGCATTAGCCATTGAAACTAAGAACTGCCATATTGAAAACAAAACAAAACAAGAGAATGAATTAACTTAAAATTTGTCTGTTTTTTAGTAATGTTATTACTTTAAATTTGAGAAAAAGGATGAGAATAAATAATACATAATTTGTAATAAAAGACAACGTCATAAGTTAAAAAATATATACTTCTAGAATTAGTGTTTTGTTTTGCAAAAAGATTCAAAACTAATTAAATTTCATGCAAGATTTTGTTTAGTACAATAAATAAAATCATAAAAGACACTAATTTTAGTACTATAAAGGAATTATAACACTTACTTCAATCTCTGTTTGCAAGAGGTAAGAAAAATTCCTCGATTTGAAATTTTAAAAACTACCACGACCACAGTGAGGGAGAAAGACTTTCATCAGTTTAAAAGGTAATCCCATAATACAGTGCGTCTCATAAATATGTAAATTAAATTAGAATTAAATAGTTTCGACTCGAAAATTAATAAATGTAAATAAATTTGCTGTCTCATAAATATAAAGACATTTTACATACTTTTGAATTACCGTCCAATAAATAATCCATTCTTATTAATGACAGAAAATATTCTAGCTGGCATGCTTTTTATTAAGTTGTATAACTATTTTGGCTTTATATCAAACCAACTTCGTTCGATTTCTTTTTTCAACTCAAGGACGTTTGAAAATTGTCTTCCATATGCATATACACTGCGAACGAGAGTGCCACAAAGATTCTTAACTGGATATAAATTAGGGTTACGTGCGGGCCACACCGTCACATGAACATTGCTATCGGCAAACCATTTTTTTTTTTGTGAGCCTTGACGTGTGAATCGATGCTTTATCCTGATGGTACAAATAATTCCGAGCACCAAGAGTTTCAAGAATTGGCAAAATCTGACGATCAAGCAGTTTGATATACTCTTTAGATGTCTGTTTACCTTCCAGAATAGCAATATCCGTAGTTCCATTAAAAGAGAAGGCATCCCACACCATAACAGAACCTCCCCCTTCCTGCCTACTGAAGAAGGTTCGAGATTAACGTCTTAAATCGTGCGAGTAGGAATTCCAACTATCTGAGCCATCCAAGTTAAATCTCTTTTCATCTGAAAAAATGTCTTGCATCCATTTGTCCTTCCAGTGCATATGATCTTTAACCCCGATTAACCTCCGTTCTTTGTGCTCTTTTTTCAGTAAAGAAAATCTGCACGTATGTCGGCATACAATGTTTTTTCTTTCTTTTATACGACGATGTACTGTATCCTTTGGGACCATACCATAAACGCGTTGAGAAACTTATCGGAATGACATTTTTTGCGACGAAACAAGTCGCATGATCTTGCGATCGAGTCTTTCACTAGTTTTTCTCGGTCTGCCAGATCGTTTTCTCGATTATAAATTGTAAGTTTTTGTTAAAATTTTATAAAGTGCAGCTCTGATTCTCCCAGTTTTTTTACATATTTGACAAACTGTTAAGCCATTAGCTTTAAATACACGTATTTTACAAATTTTATCTTTAGAAATTTCAATATTCCATGACATCTTTGCAATTGAAACAAGTCAAACAACTTTGCTCGTTTGGGTAAGTTAAAGTGTATTTCTACGCGTGCGTATTAATTCTGTACGCGGGCATTCGAAAAAAATTTGCATATGAAGCAGTTTCAAGTTTGTCTTTATATTTATGAGACAGCGTAATTTTTTATTTATTTTTTTTTTTATTATTCTAGACGAAATTATTTTATTTAAATTAAAACCCCTATAAGAGATTCATTTCAGTGTTCTTAATATGAGGTATAAAATGTAATTTCTTTTAACTGAATTAATAAAATGTAATTTCAAAAACATTTGTGTCTTTATATTTATGAGACGGACTGTACATCCGACTAGCCATATTTAAAGAATGAGATGTTTCATCCTGAAAACATGACCCGTCAGACAAAAGTTTCTTTTTTTTTTTTGCCAGCTTCGACAGGACGAAGATGAATTACACAATATTATTGATATAAATTAATACGAGTTAACACTAAGCCCATTGCACACGCTTTGTAGAATTTCCGGGTGTAATCTTCAACCGTAGTCTACTTCTGTTTTGTGTCTATCCCGCCCTTTTATCGACAACAGCTTCTAAGAGACATTTGATGTCAAGCACACACGTCAGATGTATGTATTCAATAAATAAATAATCCAAGTTAATACGAATTAAAATCACAGTACTTCACATTTCGCAAAAAACGAATTAAAATACACGCGTACATAAAAACAAACTTTGTTTGAATTACAATGTATACCACTTCGAACGAAGACATCTAAAACGCATGCGCAACTGGGAGTGCTAGTGCCCCCTGGTGGTTATTGTGTCGGAAGAATCAAAACGTCTTAAATTAAGACACGTTTAAAGCAATGAAGTGTCTTAAAATAAGACGTTTGCGGATATTTTAGACATTATTCTCAGTTCGTTTACACCATGGTCACAGTAAGACATGTATGCATCTTAAATTAAGACATCTATAATGTGTTAATTTTCAGATTAAGACACTTAAGTGTCTAAAATTCTTTTTCAGTCACATATGTGTCTAAATTTAAGACGCTTCTATTTGCAGTGTACCTGTATTACATACGTATTTTGTGTATTTTATAAATTTGGAAAGCAAAATTTCTGTTAAAAAAAATACATCACCTGTTTCATGCAGTTATTTTAACCTCCTGACCGCCCTCGTACTACTCATAGAACATCATAATAAAAAAATATTTGGCGAATAATTGTCGTTCTCGCGGCGAAATTACCACGTAACGACATCTATCCTTTGTTTACCGAACTAATTAAAACTCACTCGAGTCTATGACACCTGTCATTTTTAGCAAAATGGCGTAGACCATCAGTGGAGAGGTGCACTCACGCCAAAGGACCGGTAAGTAAAATCTGGTTTAATCATGGTAATTACTATAAATTTCATTGATAAATAATTTCTAAAACTTTGGCTGATTGACTAACGTAACAAGTTTTGAATAATTTTTCGGAATGGACATATATTCGACATCCCACAACATGTGGTTTTTAGATGTCCTTTATGTAGTACGATGTCAGACTATTATGTTTTGATTCTATTAACTTCCGATGTCCTAGGTATAGTACATAGCCTAATTTTCTTTTTTTTTATTTGTTTCAGTACTGACAGAAGATAATATCGCCGATATTTTAAATCAGTCTGATTTTGATGATGGTTCCGAAGCATCTGACGATGATTCCAGTTTTATTCCGCAAACTGTTCGCGAAGCAAATTCAGAATCTTCTTCAAACAGTTCATCCGATGACGATCCAATTGAATCAGCACCAGCGTCGCCAGTATTGTCAGTAGATTCAGAAAGGCCAGGTCGTACTCGTGCACGTGGAAGACGGGGTGGTAGGCGTGGATTGCTGTCTTGATCGAGGATAATACGTTCGTCAACAGTTGGAAATGCAGACAGGCAAAACTGTTGGATTGGAGAAAAATTGGAGCCAAACAACGGACATCTCCAACAGCCAGCTTACCTTCCAAAAGACACATCTAATTGGGAATATTACGAATATATTCGGCAATATATTGATGACGATATTCTAGATATCATAGTAGAATGTACAAATAGAACAGAAGTTCTACTAGAAGGAAAAACATTGGGTCTTACAAAAAAAGAATTAATTGTGTATTTTGGTATAACGATGGTCATGTCAGCACTACAATATCCAAAAATAGATATGTATTGGATGCAAAAATGGAGAGTACCTACGATTGCCAGTGCTATGACCCGGATTCGCTTTTATGCCATTAGAACACGACTAAAATGTGTATTTGATCTGAATGTGTCTGATGAAAATAGACGAAATGATAAAATTTGGAAGATTCGCCCTTTCTTTGACCGAATATTGAAGGGTTGCTTAGCTCAAGATCGTCCAGAAAATGTATGTGTCGATGAGATGATAATACCTTTTTCTGGCCAATGCAAAATGCGACAATATTGTCCCAATAAGCCTAACCCTGTTGGTCTGAAAGTGTTTGTACTCGCAACTCCCGATGGAATTGTATGTGACATGATTATATATCAAGGGGATACAACCTGCCCAGACTTGATAAATCAAGGATTTGGCTTAGGAGAATCTATGGTTTTGTACCTGACACGTTCTTTAGTACCTGGGCATAAAATATTCTTTGATAGGTATTTCACAACTATAAAATTGTGTGATGAGCTTATGCGACTCGGTTTTCATGGTACTGGTACCATTATGAGAAATAGGATCCCAAGAGATTGTGTCTTCAGTGATGAGAAAAATTTTAAGAAACAGCCCCGAGGAACGACTGAAGTACGTATTCGCAGTGATGAAACATTGGCAGCTACAATGTGGCTTGATAATAAACCCGTGTTAATGTTGTCATCTCGGTACTGCAACGAAAATACAGATGAATGTCAGCGATGGTCGAAACAACGAAAAACTTATGAACGCGTCCAAAGACCAGAAGTTGTCCAAGTGTATAATAAGAATATGGGCGGGGTTGATTTGACCGATCGAATGCTTTCTATTTGCCCGTCTAGAAATCGCACCAAAAAGTGGACTATTAGAGTCATTTCACATTTTTTTGATTTAGCTGTCGTGAATTCTTGGTTACAGTACCGGCAACAAAAATTATTCAGTGGAAAAAAACTATCCGAAATCGAGCAATTGAGAGAATTTAAGCTCAACTGAGGCTGCAAATGGATAGAAGATAACGATGAAAATAGTGACGGAGAGAGTGACCCAAATGAACTTGATGAACTGCTGCCACAACATAAAAAACGCAAGATCACTATAGTGCCTTTACCTTCATTACAGAGACGACAGCAAAAAGCAGCCCACCTTCCTGACTACGGACCAAAACAAGCCCGTTGCCGTAACTCTGGCTGTGATAAAAAAAACTACAGTTCTCTGTAAAAAATGCAATATTTATCTTTGTTTCGTCCCAAATAGGAATTGTTTCAGTAATTTTCATGAGCGTGACGTTAATTAGAATAGTAAATTTTGATATTAATTTTGTTTGCCATCTAAAATGGAGACCATTTTAGATAAAAGTGATTTTCATAGTCTGATCGTAGAATTAAGTTTAAAGTTTAGATTGTTGCTCAAATATTATAAAACTGTTGTATGTTTAGAAGTTTATTATCTAATAACATTAAAATTGTGAACAAGAGTTTAATAATGTGCGTTAATATTGTGTAGTGTATTTGATTTTAATCTCATTTTATGCCTAAATAAGTGTTTGCCAAGAATTAGGCTAATTATAAACAATTTAGAAACTCTATTATTTCAATTTGTAATAAATACTTACTTTTGCTTATATCTAACGTATTTTTATTGTTTTACTATAACATAACTGCACAATATTATATTAATTCTGTTTAAAATTATATTATGTCCTATCCAAAGTACAACCTCATACTCTGCTATTCTCCTATATAAATGACGTAGTGGAAAACTAGATTTTCCAGCTAAGGTTTTCTTTTAGTATTTTTTACCATATGTTAAGAGCTTAAATTACAACATATCAAAGAATCACGGTAAAAGTTAGAAAAAAGTGCCTTGAATAGTCAGGAGGTTAAAAAGAAATTTAATATGATTTCTCTATTGTTAAAAAAATATATCGAAAGAAAACCTCAATATTTGTACTTCACTTTTGAGGTTCTTTTCAATAGAGCAGTTCACATCACGTGACTTTTAACTTAGAACAATGAAAAAGCTATAGTACACACAAATAGAAAAAACATAGATAAAGGTAGCGATAGCTGTCCTACACACTGTAAACTGAAATGTCTGAAAATCAGACACATAAGCGTCTTAATCGGAGTGTTCAATTTTCAGACATTTGAAAGTGTCTTAACTTTTAAGGTGCTTGTATGCATCTGAATTTAAGACATTTCAAACGTCTGAATCGCATTCATCTGAACACCTTTCATTTCTATGCAAAAACAGTCTTTTTCTTTCTTTCTTTTCTTTTCTTTTTTTTTTTATAAGCATTATACACTTTTAAAAAATCTATTATAATATGGAAATTATACCGCCAATCAAAACGCCAGTACAGTTTACATCAATTTACATGTTTTAATAGGATTTTTCTTCCATTGAAAAATTTAATTTTTTTGGAAATTTCTGTATTTAAAAAAAACAGAAACAAGCTTTTTATGGAAGGGCTAACTGCCATATTTAACAGACTGGGGATTGCCAAAGTCCATTACATTTTACAGGATTTATTAACTCACATTACATCAGAATGTTAAACTTTCCAGAGACAGGATTCGAAGCCGGGACCTGCTGGCTTCCGGACTGTCGCTTTATCCACTCGCCACGATTGCGTTAGTTGAAAGCTCAAATATTGTTACTTATTATGCTGCAAAATGAAACGGTAGTGGTAGATATTTTTCCGATCCAGTTAACGTTTTACACATTTTCCCTCCTAGAATTTTGAATATTTGTTTAATTTCATGCGTTAAAGACCAGCAAAAAGGTTTTTTCTTCTAGCGAAAAAAATTTTTTAGAACACAAATATTATTATTTTATACAGAGGAAACTTTATTTTTGAAATATTAAGGATGTATCTAATCTAAACTATTTATTTTCTGATTCATTTTTAAATTCATTTTTGCTCTCAATCGCATCAAACTGAGAAATTTTCTTATTTAGAAACTACACAATGTGCCGTGCTTCTCGATTTTTTGATAAATGCACAAAATATTGTAAAAAAGGCTGTCAAAGTTGGCGTTTTGAATCGAATTTTCCGAGGCGGGAGATCAGGGAATAAA
Organism: Maratus speciosus; assembly: GCA_963932465.1. Classification (NCBI taxonomy): domain Eukaryota; kingdom Metazoa; phylum Arthropoda; class Arachnida; order Araneae; family Salticidae; genus Maratus; species Maratus speciosus. The sequence goes on from OZ010795.1 coordinate 489,259,856, forward strand.
AAAAATGGTTATTCTGAGAAAACAATTGTTTAAAAATTAAATTCTAAATAATTGAGCGAAAAATGAAATCACATGGCCTCTTATACATCTCTTCAAAAAGAACCTCAGCAAGTTTCATGTTTTTATTTTTAAAAATGAGTCTGAAAATATCTCAGAAAATTTCAAGCTGTTGAGGGTGGAAAAATATTTTTTCGAATACACCTTTAAAATATTTAAAAATTTTAAAAAGTGTATATGTCGTAGGCTAATTGAGGAATCCGGCTCTTTGCAAACAACCTAGGCTCTTTGCAAAGAGCCGGGCTAATTGGAGAATCCATCTCCCTTTTTCCAATTAGCCTGATATTTTTCAGGCTTATTGCAAAGAGTCTAGAAAGGGTTAGGCTAATTGAAAAGTGACCACTTATTATCCGATCAGGGTGATATTTTTAGCTCACAGGCTATCAAAGCCTGAGAGCTTATGTGCCCGCCGATTCTGTATGTACGTGTGTACATACGTACGTATGTACGTAACAAGATAACTCTTGATAGAAATATCCGATTTGCTTCAATTTTTTTTTCTAGGTTCATTCTGATAAGGTGCTTCCCTGATTAGTTTTTGGGGTTCATTGGTTAAGGATAAAGGGGGAAAAGGGGGGCTAGTCCCCCCTCCTTATTTTATATAAATGGGATTTTCACGCAGAAATATTCGATTTGCTCCAAATTTGGTATACCGGTTTATTGTGTTAAGGAGCTTCCCTGATTAGATTTGGAAGCTCATTATTTAAGTATAAAGGGGGGAAAGGGGGCTACCCACCTTAATTTAGATAAATCGGTTTTTCATTATGAATTATTCGATTTGCTCCAAATTTGGTATACCGGTTTATTAAGTTAAGGAGCTGCCTTGATTAGATTTGGAGGTTCATTAGTTACATATGAAGGGAGGAAAGGGGGGCAATCCCCACCCACCGTAATTTAGATAAATTGGTTTTTCATGCAGAAATATGCGATTTGCAATAAATTTGGTATACCCGTTAATTATGTTAAGCAGCTTCCCTGATTACATTTGGAAGATCATTATTATGTATAAAGGGGGGAAAGGGGGGCAATTGCCTCCCCCCTTAATTTAGATAAATGCGTTTTTCATGTAGAATTATTCGATTAGCTCAAATTTGGTATACTGGTTTATTATGTTAAGGAGATAAATTGATTAGATTTGGAGGTTCATTAGTTAAATATAATGGTAGAAAGGGGGGGGGGCTAGCCCCCCCCCCTTTCTTGCATTAAAACCCATTTAGGTAAATGGGTTTTAATGCAAAATTATTCGATTTGCTCCAAATTTGGTATACCGGTTTATTATGTTAAGGAGCTTCACTGATTAGATTTGGATGTTCATTAGTTAAGTATAAAGGGAGGAAAGGGGGGCTAGACCAACCCCCTTAATTTAGATAAATGGGTTTTTCATGCAGAGTTTTTCGATTTGCTCCAAATTTCGTATACCGGTTTATTATGTTAAGGAGCTGCCTTGATTATATTTGGAGATTTATTGGTTAACTATAAAGGAGGGACAGGGGCTAGTGTCCCCTTAATGGAGTTAATTGAGTTTTTCATACAGAATTATTCGATTTGCTTCAAATTTGATGTACCAGTTTATTACGATATGGCTTCCTTCATTTGATTTGGAGGTTCATTGGTTAAGTATAAAAGGGGGGAAAGGGGAGCAATTGCCCCTCCCCTTAATTTAGATAAATGGGTTTTCATGCAGAATTATCTGATTTAGTTTAATTTTTTTTCAACCGGATCCGAACTTGAAGGTTCCATTTGAAGTCAACCCGAAAACCGACCACAACCAGTTTTCGGATTGAGTTCAATTAGAACTTTCAGGTTCGGATCGGGTTGCCGGTGGACAGAGATTATTTTGTCAGGCTTGCATCGGGTTATAGTTCTTTGGAATATTTTTGCCGGTTAAGATTTGGTTCGGGACGGGTTTCAGGTTGACTTCGAATGGAATTTTTAGGTTCTGGTAGCGTTGCGTGTCCACCAAAATTAATTTGTCTTGTTCGGATCCGGTTATGGATCTTTGGAATATTTTTGTCGGTTATCAGATTTGGTTCGGGATTTCGGGTTTTATCAAATGGAACTCTCAGGTTCGGATCGGGTTGCATGTAGACTGAAATTATTTTGTCTTGCTCGGATCGGGGTACGGTCTGTTGTAATTTATTTTTTGGGTTTGGGTAGGGTTATGCGTTAATTAGCTCACAGGCTATCAAAGCCTGAGAGCTAATGTGCCCGCCCGTTCTGTATGTATGTATGTACGTACGTATGTACGTAACGCGATAACTCTTGATAGAAACATCCGATTTGCTTCAAAATTTTTTCCTAGGTTCATTGTGATAAGGCGCTTCCCTGATTAGTTTTGGAAGTTCATTGGTTAAAGATAAAGGGGGAAAACGGGGTTAGTCACCCCCCTTAATTCAGAAAAATGGGTTTTTCATGCAGAATCATTCGATTTGCTCCGAATTTGGTATACCGGTTTATTATGTTAAGGAACATCCATGATTAGTTTTGGGGGTTCATTGGTTAAGGATAAAGGGGGAAAAACGGGGTTAGTCCACCCCCCCCCCCTCCTTAATTCAGAAAACTGGGTTTTCATGCAGAATCATTCGATTTGCTCCGGATTTGTTATACCGGTTTATTATGTTAAGGAACATCCCTGATTAATTTTGGGGGTTCATTGGTTAAGGATAAAGGGGGAAAAACGGGGTTAGTCCACCCCCCCCCCCCCTTAATTCAGATAAATGGGTTTTTCATGCAGAATGATTCGATTTGCTCCGAATTTGCTATACCGGTTTATTATGTTAAGGAACTTCCTGATCAGTTTTGGGAGATCATTGGATAAGGATAAAGGGGGAAAAACGGGGTTAGTCCACCCCCCTTAATTGAGATAAATGGGTTTTTTCATGCAGAATCATTCGATTTGGTCCGAATTTGGTATACCGGTTTATTACGTTAAGGAACTTCCCTGATTAGTTTTGGGGGTTCATTGGTTAAGGATAAAGGGTGAAAAGGGGCATTAGTTCACCCCTTTTAATTCAGATAAATGGGCTTTTCATGCAGAATGGTTCGATTTGCTCCGAATTTGTTATACCGGTTTATTATGTTAAGGAACTTCCCAGATTAGTTTTGGGGGATCATTGGTTAAGAATAAAGGGGAAAAGGGGGGACTAGTCCACCCTTTAATTCAGATAAATGGGTTTTTCATGCTGAATGATTCGATTTGCTCTGAATTTGGTATACCGGTTTATTATGATAAGGAACTTCCCTGATTAGTTCCGGGGGTTCATTGGTTAAGGATAAAGGGGGAAAAGGGAGGTTAGCCCGCCCCTCTTAATTTTGATAAATGGGTTTTTCATGCAGAATGATTCGATTTGCTCCGAAGTTGGTATACCGGTTTATTATGTTAAGGAACTTCCCTGATTAGTTTTGGGGTTTCATTGGTTAAGGATAAAGGGGGGTTAGTCCACCCCCTTAATTCAGATAAATGGGGTTTTCACGCAGAATCATTCGATTTGCTCCGAATTTGGTATACCGGTTTATTATGTTAATGAACTTCCCTGATTAGTTTTGGGGGTTCATTGGTTAAGAAGAAAGGGGAAAAGGGGGCTAGTCCACCTCCTTAATTCAGATAATTGGGTTTTTCATGCAGGAGGATTCGATTTGCTCCGAATTTGGTATACCGGTTTATTCTGTTAAGGAACTTTCCTGATTAGTTTTGGGGGTTCATTAGTTAAGAATAAAGGGGGGGAAAGGGGGCTAGTCCACCTCCTTAATTCAGATAATTGGGTTTTTCATGCAGGAGGATTCGATTTGCTCCGAATTTGGTATACCGGTTTATTATGTTAAGGAACTTTCCTGATTAGTTTTGGGGGTTCATTAGTTAAGAATAAAGGGGGGAAAGGGGGCTAGTCCACCCCTTTTAATTCAGATAAATGGGTTTTTCATGCAGAATGATTCGATTTGCTCCGAAGTTGGTATACCGGTTTATTATGTTAAGGAACTTCCTTGATTAGTTTTGGGGGTTTATTGGTTAAAGATAAAGAGGGAAGGGGGGCTAGGCCACCCCCCTTAATTTATATAAACGGATTTTTCATGCAGAATTATTCGCTTTGCTCCAAATTTGGTATACCGGTTTATTATGTTAAGGAGCTTCCCTGATTCGTTTTGGCGATTCATTGGTTAAAGATAAAGGGGGGCTAGTCCACCCCCTTAATTTAGATAAATGTTTTTTTTTTTTTGCAGGATTATTCGATTTGCTCCAAATTTGGTATACCGGTTTATTATGATAAGGGGCTTCCCTGGTCAGATTTTCAGGTTCACTGGTTAATTATAAAGGGGGAAACGAGGGCTAATTCCCCTTCACTTATTTTTTTGAGGGGCATTATTCTTTAAAATAAGTATATGATATACAATTAGTGTGAATAGCCTGTGAGCTCAATGCCATCAGTTTAGCTGGGCACTTTTCTTTTTTATTTTTATCATTGATTCTGAACTGCGTAAATTATGAAAACCGAAATCCTTTGTAACCTAGTAAAACCAGATTTAAGAAGAAAAAAAAAGTGCGTTGAAATAAAAAAAAAATATTTATTTATTCAATTACTTATTTTTTTGTTGGTGGAAGTGATGCTATATTTTTTACAGTTTAAAAAAAAAAAAAAGCTTCACAGCTTAAATTGTGTTAAGATATTTATTTCAGATTTGTGTTCAAATACTCATTGTCTTCGATATTCGTAGCGCCACCTAGCGTAAGGGTTCCCAGTGATAATACTGCAAAAGTTCGTGCACTTCCATGTAGTGGTGGGCAGTGCATGAGATAAAATGGATGCCCACCAGAATTTTATCTGATGATTTCCAAATGTTGACTGAAGCTGTCCAGCAGTGGTTATGCAGTGGTAGACCATCAGCCAGCACTTCTCCATCATTGCCAGCACCTATCTTGCTGCTGGCCAGCAATTTTCTTCTTTGCTGGGGTGTATAAAATTTCAGAGCTATTGTAAATAATTCCAAAATAATAAATAAGTACTTTGATTTTTTTAAATTAAATAAATACTTAAATAAATACTTAAATATAATAAATAAGATAAATAGATTATTAAATAAATACTTTAAAAGTAGATGGCGCCACATCTATATCTTAAAGGTATATTAGTATGATTATTTTCAAATCCAAAGAGATCCAAACATGTTTGACGTTTGAGAAATATAGTTATTTTAAGTCATTTTCGTTCTTAAACGCATGAAATTGTAGGTGATGTTATTCAGAAACTATGTGATCGAAATTGGTTTTCAATTTTTGATGAATAAATTACATATCGAATTATAAGCGATTAACAAAAATTTGAAGTTTGAATATAAATAAATAAATATTGTCTAATATCATGTCTATATGGGTTTGTCTTTGAAAGATTATATTTTACTTTTAAACGGAACCTTCTAAATACAGAAATATGCAAAAAAAAAAAAAAAAAAAAAAAAAGAATGGAAATTTTCCTGGAATTTACGAAAAGAAAAAAATACGTAAATTTGCGTCTCGACTGGCAGTGCAATTTCTATATTTTAAACGGATGTTTTTTCACTGTGTTACAAGGTCGAAACTAGGGGGCGGGGCAGAGGGAACATGTTCCCCGGGCGGCAGAGCGAGGGGGGGGGGGCAGATGGAGCATGTTCCCCGGGCGCCAGACCGAGGGAGCGCCAAATGAAGATTTTGTTTGTCGATTTTTCGCATATTTATGTAGCACAGTATTGTTAAAATCATCCTGTCTGGGGTATGCCAAAGCATAGAAGAATCTAAAGATGATATGATATGGCATAAGAATCCTGTATAAAGCGGATTTTTTTTTCGATTCCGTTTTCAAGATTTTAATGAATCAATATTTGACAAAGCAGATTACGTAGTTCAGTATTACATATTTTATGATTACATATTCTAAATTTTAAAATAAGTAGGCTATTAGAAAATTAGTAAAATTCTTTTTGTAAGTATACTTTGCGGAGGAGAGGGGTTGGGGGGGGGGGGTAAATCCATGTTTTCCCCAGGTGCAAAAAAGGCTAGTTTCAGTCCTGACAGTGTATAAATCTTACAAAAAAAGGTGAAAAAACGGCTGCCTATGCCTTTTGCCGAACATGCAGGTTGATCAAAGATGGATACGATTGAGACGTGTTAAATGTCTTAAATTCAGACACATACACGTGTCTTAAAAATTTAGACACTTTAAAATGTCTGAAAATTGAACACTCCATTTTAAGTTACTTATGTGTCTAAATTTCAGACGTTTCGTTTACAGTATTTATACTGTGATCATAGCAAGACACTTAAGTATCTTAATTTCAGACGCCTGTGATGTCTGAAATTTCATATTCAGACACTTAAGTGTCTGAATTACTTTTTCAGTCACATATGTGTTTGAATTTAAGACGCCTTTATTTGCAGTGCAGCAGTCGCAAAAACCTGTTCGTGACGTCACCTTGCTCAGCTCTATCGTGAGCTATACAGAATAAATGGAATAAATTACCATTACTTATTAAAAAAAAATTTATGCAATGCGTTTTATATACTAAACGAAAATTTATTTTACTTACAAAACGTCAAGAATGGCTACCCCTGCACACGTATTCTGCTGTTTCTGAAAAAGTAGTTTTTCAGATATTTATGAATAATGAGTATAATCATAATGACTGGCATAGGGGTCAAACTGGACGAAGATTTGGTAACATATCTTTCATAATATGGAACGTGTTTCACGATGGATGATTTTTTCCTCCTTGATTATTATTTCAGAACATAAAGCACTCCAAATGTGTAACTTGGTGTACCAGATCATCAGCAAAATGCAATGCTAAACTTAGAGCTCTATATTAGCCTCTTCCCTACACCCCCCTCCCCCCAAAGAGCATGAGCATCTTTTACTTCTCCTAAATTTAACAGAAATTTACTCCGCTCAAAAAGTTTCTAAAAAAAGAAAGAGAAGAAGAAAAAGCGAATGAAAAAGAAAAAAAAAAGTTCATCAACATAAAAATCATAAAAACGTTATACGTAAAACGAAAAAAATAACTTATGAACCTAATTTTTAAACCTTCACATGCCATTCTGACACAAACGCACGACCATAAATGAAAAAAATTAAAAGAGCAAATCCAAACAAAAGATAATTATAACGGAAGGCGAGCTAAAATGCGTAGGGGACACGATTTTAATTAAGAAAAGCTCAAGTGCAGCGTGTAATGCGATAGTCGAGCTTTGTTTCAGGCCCGTTGCACAATCCCTGTCAGGGTCTGTGGACCTATTGTAATGGTGAATTCATGGGTGAGCTGTGTAGACAGGCGGTAATCTTTTGTGTTTGGAAAGATAATTCTTGTAGGTGTTAAAATATAGGGATAGAGAAAGTTACGGATATTCGAAAGAGAAGTACGAATTAACTGTAATTGTAACCTTCTTGGTTCGAATGATTAGATGCAAAGAAAGGTCCTGAAATCGTAGCACTCCAGGTATGTAATATGTGACAACAGGATCTTGTATTTTGATACACAATCTTGTATTTTGATATTCATACTATCTTCACTTGATATTCTAAATAAGATCCTTTGCCATCAAAACAAAATTCACATAAAGTTTATACGTAAGGTGAAAAAAATAACTTATGAACTTTATTTTAAAATCAAGTTTTTGTGTTCGGAAAGATAATTCTTGTAGGGGTGGTAAGATACAGGGATAGAGAAAGTCGCACGGATATTTAAAAGAGAGGTATGAATTAAATGTAATTGTAAACGTCCTGGTTCTAATGATTAGGTGCAAAGAAAGGTCTTAAAATCTTAGCATGGGTAGCAAAAAGACATAACTAATTTTCTATGTGCATACACATTTGCGATCTCTTCACTGGATATTCTAAATCAGACCCTTTTCCACCAAAATAAAAGTTATAAAAAATTTATACATAAAGGGCAAAAAATAACTTATGATTCTCATTTTCAAAGCAAGCTTTTGTATTTGGAAAGATTATTCTTGTAGGTGATAAGATACAGGGATAAAGAAAGTCTCGGATATTCAAAAAAGAGGTACGAATTTACTGTATTTGTAATCAAATGATTAGGTGCAAAGAAAGGTCTTGAAATATTAACACCGATATGCATGTAATATATGACAAGGAGACACAACGAATATTTCATCCTGATATTCATACACATTTGTGATCAACTTCACTGGATATTTATTCTAAAACAGATCCTTCTCCACCAAAACAAAAGTCATAAAAAGTTGTGAAGTTACTTCAATTTAGTTAGGGTAGATTTACTCAAAAACTAGACGTGATATAAGGAAAGAGATTGCAAATTTGGAAACTGCATAAAAATCTAGTTTAGAAAAACATTATGTCTATGTGGCAACTACTTTAAAGTTGATAGTAATGTTAAACGTTACACCATTAGTAAATATGCAAATTAGGCTTAATAACTGACAGATAAATACAAATGTAAGTATAAGTAAGAGTAATAAGTGTTAATTACGTCAACTAATAACCATATCACAATATATATTCCAAACGGAAAAGACAAAACATATATTAAAATATTTATTTGCTTAGAAGAAGTTACTAAAAACACATTAAAAGTATATTAAAACCATATTAAGTATAGCCCATTGAAATTTATTTAAGAGGTTCAGGGGTTTGTAACGATACGTTATCTTTTCGCATCCCGAATATATGGATTGAGCGGTTGGACAACTTGCGGAGTCGCGCCATAGATGGAACACGTGCGATAGCGAAAATGTAGGGGGAGTTATATGTTTACTTCTTTGTATCCGATGATTTTTTTTCTCAGTTTTCATATGCATTGTATTTGTAATTTCTGTTATACATGACGACTCAGTGAAGGAGGTGAAACATGTCCATATAGGTTTTTAATATACTTTTAATATGCTTTTAGTAACGTCTTTTAAGCAAATAAATATTTTAATTTATGTTTTGACTTTTCCCTTGGGATTACATATTGTGATATGACAGATAAAGGTTAAGAATTTGTAGATCGTGACACTTATCTGAAGAAAATAGTCCAGTAGTCATTATCTAGACAAGGTAATTCAAACTGATATTTATTGAATCTAAAATTTGCATAAAATAGCAAAAAAAGCTTAAATTTGATTAAATTTAAATATGGAAATTTCTCAAAAACTCAAGGAAAAAAAAACCCGGAAAGCATATTCGGAATCAGCGCAAAAAACTTATTCAAAATCAACTAATTTCAGTTCTGTGACAGAGCCATTGTTGTCCAGTGTAATTCATATAGGAGGTAAGATATGGGGATAGAGAAAGTAAGGGCTATTCAAAAGAGGGGTGCGCATTAACTATAATTGTCATCTCGATATTTAACAATTAGTCAGAAAATACAGAAAACACACGGTATCGTTCCCCTCACTAATGTAAAGTCTATGGGCATTTGATGCGTTCGTATATTTAAAATATCTCCTCGGAAAATTAATATTTTTAACTTCTATTTTTTCAATTCCTACTATTAGTTCACACTCTCCCTATATATATATATATATATATATATATATATCTTTTGTTCAAATTTTCAATCGTTAATAAAATACTTATTATTCATCCACTCAAGTTCAAATAAATTTTATTAAACTTGTAGTGGATGACACTTGATGTTAATACATTTTTTTCAAATATTAATTCATTAATTAAATTAAATTAATTAATTTTATAATGAAGAGAACGAATATTCTTTCCAACTGGATTATATCATATTCAAAGCTGGATCTCCAGCTTTGAATATAATTAATTTTAGTTTTATATGGGAGAAAAAAGGGCGGCCATTGGTTATTGAACAGCATTTAATGCATCCCCATATCTATAGGGGGGGTTACAATAGGGGGACCCTGTTCTGTCGCCAAATACAGCCAAGTTTATCGTCAATTTGGCGATGTATCGCCAAATTTGGCGACCAAAATTAGTCGCCAAAAGTGATGCCAACTTGGCGATATCTCTAATATATCGCCAAATTCCCATAAGCTTCCATTGTAAACCAATAGGGTTTACTTGCTTACAGAAAATCAACAAATTGAGATATTTTAATGCAACAAAAACTAATTTTAACTTAAGGGATTATATTAAATTTTCTTTGATGACCTAAGTAGGAATTGACTTAATGTTTTTTTTTTTTTTTTATATTACTTGTTTGTGTACACTTCCTAAAAAATGTCTCTTTTTTTCTTAGTTCTCAAAATATTTCTAAAGTATAGACTTAATTTTATAGGAAGTGTTAAAATCTTACTCATAGTCAGTGTTGTAGTCGTAAAAAATCCGGAGGGTATACGCTAAATTCATGAACGTCATGCATAGAGTATGCGCTTTTATTTTATTTGAGAAACAGAGGATATACGGAGGTTCTTAAAAAAAACCAGAGGGCATACGTCGTATACCTCCGTATACCCTCCACTACATCCCTACTCATAGTTCGCCCGCTTTTAACACTTAAAATAATAAATTCAACATAGGTTTTAGAAATATTTTGAAAATTAAGAAAAAAAGAGACATCCTTTAATAAGAGTACACAGAGAAAAAATGTTACAAATATGAATTTCCCGAAAAGATATGTTAAATATACGAATGCATCAAAAGTCCATAGACTTAGCATTACGGAGGAGAATTCCGAAGCTGAGTGACCAGCCTTCTTAAGCACTTTCAGATATTTATGCTGTGCCAAGAAGAGTGAACCAATTTGATATTCATACACATTTGGGATCAACGTTACTGGATTAAATACACAATAAAAAAACATTTAAAAAAATTAAGCATAAACATTGTATTTAAATTAGACATTTAAAAGCCTGAAAATCATAATAGATAATGTTTAAATATTAATTTTGAGAGATTTTTTTAATGGATAAAACTACATTTTTTTGTAGTAAAACAAAAGAGTAGTTCGATTTCTTCGAAATTATATGAAAATACCTGAAACATTTTATATCAATGAAATGTATGTAGTGTTTGTGCCTGAATTTGACGTATATGTTTCAACTTAACATTGTAATAAAAGTAGAAAAAAAAATTGAATGACCAATAGCGTGTGCATGTGAAACTAATTCATAAATTTTATTGAAATTAAAACATAAACTGGTAGTTTTGAAAAAAAAAATCAATTACCATCATTTTATAGACGACTAATTAAAGTTATAAATCACATCTACGCAGGATATCAGTTATAAAAATTATCAAACATTTTAAAATACTACCTATAAATACTTTGATCTAACCTGAATTACCTTCTATCATGCAAATATTCGATTGATTCGAATTTTAAATCTGAAACCAATTAGATTATAATAACTGTGCAATGGCTAACTTCTGCTTTCACTAAATGAGACATCTGCATTTAAACTTTTCACGACTAATTGATCATTCTCACGGTGGTTTTTGAGGCTTCAGACAGCAAGCAGAAGCATATTTGAGGCTGAAGAAGAGCAAATCTGACAAATGGAAATAGGCCTTCTTTTGATTAAAAACCAGCAGGACGCAAGACGTATCACCTGCCACATTTGTTTAACCCCGCCATTAGCGCTGTCGTCGACTCTAATTTGTTCTCTGGGATCTCAATTCATCCATCATTTTATACGGGTTCTACCTGCAGAAGAAGTAACTCTGAGTTCGACCGAATCTTCCTGTAAAATATCTTGCAGAGAAGATGAATGCGTCATTGACATTTCAGAACGAGCAATCAAGGTGATTATAAGTCAAAAGTTAAAGAGTAAAACTTGGCACTTTTCTAATCGGCTGAGCTAAAGAGATGGAAAAGGATATAAAAGTCGGAACTAAATTGGGAGAAAAATAGTTCAGTAGACCAAATGAATATAGAGACTTAATAGAATTGAGTATAAACCTAAATAAATTACCTAAATACGAGGGTGGTTCAATAATTATTGTCCCGAGTGTGTATAAAGTATTTGTACTGCGATGGTTGATGAGGAATAGTGAAGCTTTATGTCTTAGATACCTATATGCTCAATTTCAGATCTGTAGCTGCTATAGGCTATTCTTAGGAAAGTAGGCTACTTCAGTCAAGTGAAAAGACCCGTTCGCTAATGCTAATCCTATGGGAGAAATTTATAAAGATATCTCGGTCGCATTTCAATATTTTTGAATGATTTCTTTTGCATTAGACAGCTGAGATCGATATGTACAAAGGTTGTTTTTTACTTTTTCGATTTTGTTTACAGACATTTTTTATGGGACACTTTCATTTTCGGAACCGGTTTCTAAAATGAAAACATCCTCATAAAGAAAATCTACAATGAAAATCTAAAAAGTAAAAAACGGCCTGCATACAGATTGATCTCAGCTATCCAATGCAAAAGAAATCATTCGAAAATATTGAAATGCAACCGAGATATCTTTATAAATTTCTTCCATAGGATTAACATTAGCGAACGTGTCTTTTCGGCTGACTTAAATAGCCTCTTAATGTATTTTTTTTTCGTATTTGGTGTGAGATGTCACACCTACCTTGAAAGGGGGGGTGACAGTGAATGAGACGTACATGGCTACTGTCGTTTGGACTCGTGATCATATTGATGTAGCCATGTCACAAATCTATCACAGAACTGCTTGAGGTCTAGCCCCATAAGCTCCAAACCAGCCTTTCCCCCTAGCCCCCCATTTCAAGCTAAGTGCTACCTCTCACACCTAAAATGAAAAAAAAAATGTTAATATAGCAGCTACGGTTTTGAAATTGATCATATAGGCATCTAAGATATTAGACTTCAATATTCGGCATCAACCATCGCAGTACAAATATTTTATACATACTCGGGACAATAATTATTGAACCATGCACCCTCGTATATTCTGTGCTTTTTTAAATATGTTTATCTAATACATGCTCAGAAATACTTTATATCTCACGAAATAGAAATACTGATCATGATACATTCTGATTAACATCATGATACTTACGGGCACTGGCAGGGTAAAATCTTAGACTTTGGGTGCATAACTACATACATTTTTTTCAATACAAAAGCAAAAGATTAATTTTTTTAGAGGCAATTTTTTTAAATTAATTTCAATAATATCTTCTCAAATCCCCCTATCCGTAACTTGAACTGTTGGACATCTTTACAGATTTTTCTAGATATATTTTGTAAGACGACGAAATGCCCTTTCCGGAATGTGTCATATGAGTTTCCAAGAGTGTCATGCCATTTTCTATCTGCAAAATGTCATGTTTCGTGTGCATCGCGTTGTTTTCTGTAAACTTCAACGTGTTCTTCAAATGTTACACAATATCCTTTTGTTTTACGAATATGCAATACCTGTCTTATGCGCTTATGGTGTTGGTGATTAATGGTGTATAACTACAAATAAATCTTGACTAAAATAAGAAAATAAAAGAAATAATTTTGAGAAGCTAAATCATTTTGACATAAAATAATTAAGGCTGTTCTCAAATCCAAAAGGGCAAACTTATGACATAAGTTTTAATTTATTTTTATTCGGAAATGCATGAAACTAGCTGGTGTTGTTGTTAAGAAACTATGTAATCGAACTGTTTATTCCGTTTTTTGCAAATGCAATGAGATCTTTCAGAAAATTGTGTCAAAGTAGGCGTTTTGAACTGAATTTCACCACGAAAGAAGAATAACCATTCGAGAAAGGGTAAACAACATCTTTGTCACGTGATCAAAATTGCTTATAACTCAATAGGTAATTTATTTATCAAAAATGGAAAACACAGTTTGATTCCAAATCACTTCCATAGTGAGGCCTTCCAATTTTATATCTTTCCGTTAAAAGTTGAATTTGTAAATGTGTCAAAACGTTTTGCGCTTGAGCAAAGCAGTTGAGAACAGGAGAACATAATGGAGAGAACATAAATGTTTAAAACTATTGTCTTGGAATATAGGAATATGTTCCATAGACAAGTATCTCCTTATAAACTAATAAATAAATGTTACATGAAAGGAAGGATACATACAAACGAGAGTATCACTTTACTTTTTAAAAAGAAATATTCATAAATTTTCTGATATTTTGAATTAAATCTGATATAACTTAATTGAATTTTTAATTTGTTTATACGAATGCATGCGTATATTGCAATTTGGCACATGGGGCAAACAATATGAAAATTGAAATTTGAATAATTTTCCGAATATTAATATTAGTAGATGATATTTATCATTTAATATCCGCCTTTATCTAAGTATATATTAATAATTATTAGTTAAACATAAAACACAATTCAGGTATTCGAAAATTTACTTCACGCTGGTTTAAATCAGCTTTTCTTATTTGTAACACGAATTGAATTTCATTACTATGAATATTTGGGTTGGGTTGTCAAAATTAGCGCCATTAATTTTACTGACACTTATTCGTTTCATCGCTTCTTTTATTTTAAAATAAAACAACCTTTTTTTTTTTTTTTTTAAACCATTTAGAAAAATGGTTATTGTTCTCGTAAGGATGGGAAATCAAAAGCATATCTGAAGGTTTTTATTGGTTTAATCCGCATTTTATTCTTTTTCTGATTTGTTTATACAGTAATATGTATTTCCCTTTACTTTCAACAGAGATCTGTTGCCACTATGACAAAAAAGTAATAAAAACTACAAAAAAAAGTAATAACTCAGAAACAAATTTAGATACAGCTTTCAAACAAATTGCATTTAAAAGTACATTTTTTTCTATATATGACGGTGTAAAAAGTAATATTGTGGGATGTTTAGAAGTTTAAGAATGAAATCTCATTTAAAATGGGTCTTCAGATTTCTTGGAAATCTGACGACGGAAAAGCCTTTTCCCGAACAGCCAATGAAATGCTTGGATAATACATAAGTTTCAGGTGGATAATACGTACGAGTCGCAGGCGATTTCCGTCGCTTGTAATTTTTACGTGTAATAACACTATTAATGTTTAATTCATGGCGTACGTAATGTAGGATCAACTCCGTGCTATTTTTTATGTCTTAAATTTTAGTCTTTGAAAAAATCATTTTCCAAATGGTCGTTGTAATTTGTTAAATTGCTTTTTTTTTTTTTTTTTTTTTTTTTTTTTAAAGCAGAAAACAGGAAAAGTGATACCTACGTGCTCAGCATAAACAATATGCCTAGGGCTCTTAAATATATGTTTGATCTGTGTAATGAACATGATGCAGTAAAGCCATTTGAAGTTTAATTTTAGGAACGATATCTTTTTTCCTTGAACAGATTTGTGTCTAGTGATATGGTATTTATTACCAAGTCACTGCATACGAAAACACTATTAAAGTATAACGCATACATGTCTGGACAACAAATGTGTTAAAAACTATTACAAAAATACAGCCACTTTCATTAAATAGTTAAAAAACACATGAAAATCATTTTAAAAATCATTAAACGTTTCGAACTTTTTCAAAATTTCTCTTCAGTCATGTAAATAATCACAAAATTACGAGAGATAATTTAATTCAACTTGCAGTTGAGATCATGTGCCACATACAATAAACCACGGAGTTGGGTAATTGAGTCAGGTTAAAATGGTATATTCCGGTTGGAGGGAGCTAGTTTCATTGAGTGGGTATTTGGCCGTTTCTAGTAAACCATGCCTCCAGGAAAATACGGCTTTTGTATACGCTGAAATTTGATTTCATGACCTTGGCCATCTCGAATTATGGATTATGTTATCTCTCGTGATTTTGTGTTTATTTATATTACTGGAGTTTGAAAAAGTTTGTAAATGTTTAATATTTTTTTTAAATGATTTTATGTACTTTTTAACCATTTAATTAGATTGTCTGTATTTTTGCAATTGTTTTTAATTAATTATGAACAGACGTCACATCTTTTTTTCATTTTTAATAAATGTGTTATTTAGGCATCGTAAGCCTATCGGATAAAAGTTTTCAAATATTAAATTTATTTAAGTTGCTATCTCTGTCACCATTAACTATGATATATTTTTGTGTGCTAAGCAAATACTAACAAGGAAGGTCTCCAGACTGGGCATACTCAGAATATGTTGAAAAAAATTCTAGTGAAAGTACTGATGTATGTAATAAAGCATCAGTTAAAATTATCGGCGGAATTACAGTAGAAAATCTGTAAAAAAATAAAATACTTTCGAATAATTGACGTGAAAAGACGAAAGCGGCACGCAATTTGGCGAGCAGCACTTTTCCTCGCTAAAAGCAAACGATTTTAATGAATCTGAAAATTGTTTGTTAATTGATTTTGAGAATATGCGGTATTTAATGAATTTAAACGTAAACCATGAAAGAATTTATTATTATTATTATTGTTACATTTTGTATTATACTTGTTGCTTGCTGCCGATTTGAACGAAATTTTGCCATTGTTTTATTCTCCAATCCACAATTTTTTTTAAAATTTAAACGGCTTTATCGGTTATAAAAATAATTTTTAATTCCAGATGAATAATGCTGCAATAATACATTTCCATACTGAAGAAGTTGTTTCCATAGCAACAAAGTTGAATCGACAGTGCTCGATGAGGCATATTTTTGAGTTTAGAACAATTTTAATCAATTTAAATTTTGTTTCAAATCGTAAAATATGATAGTTAAAATTCGTTATAAGTACATATAAATATATATGACAAAACTATAGTTTTAAAAAAACTAAACATGACAAAGCAAAAGTTATTTAAATTAAACTTATTTAAGCAAATTCAACATAAAATGTTTTTTCCTTAAAGAGTATTCGACAAGCGTATTTTTTATTTATTTAATTTCTTCGCCAAACGGTGATAAGTCGCCAAATAAGCGAACTTTTCATTATTTTTTTTTACGGACGTTCTACTGAGGTTCCGGCAAAAAAAAATTATAAACATATATACCCATGGGAGAAGAACATTCTGTATTTTTTTCAGATTTTTCTGAGTATGCCCGTATGGAGACCTTCCTTGTAAAATATTTTTGAGGGAGGTGAATTGTGGAGATTAATTCGCCTGTGGTTTTGAAAGCGGACGGGAAGTACCTTTTCGATCCTAATTGCACATTTCAACGCAATGGTTTTAAGTTTTAACCCATTTATGCCTAGCGTCCCATTTTTAGGACGTTTCGAATTTTAATAATTTTTTATAATATTTATCTTCTTTACCACATGAAAATTGTATGAAGTAATTGTTTATAAATGTCTTTATCTATTACCGAGAGGTCACAGCATAAGATTGATATTTATTTGCTTAAATGAAAGCTTTTTTTTCGGTATTTATAGGTTTTTCATTTTCCAAGATAGCGAAATGTAAAAAGTAAGCTTATTTGTATTTTTTGTATCAAAGATCCTTATAAATAAGTCATAATCTTAGCTTGTAGACTTCTTTGAAATACATATTTTTTTAAATTGCGAAATTATATGTTCAAGCCTATTTTCTATGCATGTTTGTAACATACAAAATATACGACGCTAGGCGCAAATCGGTACATATTTCTATTAGCCATTTAGAGGACGATTATTGATGTAAAGTCGTTTTTAAGATGATTTTAAAATAAATTGTTTTTTAGCCTCAAATGCGATTATTCTTAATTTATTATTAATTATACGTATAATGTTATTAGTTTCTGTAAAGAAATACATATATTTTTAATAGTTCATAAAAATACTAATTAGAGTATATAATATACAATTTAAAAGCTTACTTTATATAAATTTAGACAAAACATATAATTATGCATTTTCCCATGTACGGATATTCCCATATTTAGTACGTTAATATTTTATAAAATAAATACAAAAATATTTTAGCGTAATTTTTTTTAGTATTTTTTCAGTTTATTTTGCAACATTTTAAATTGATTTTACCAACAAATTTGAGAAAACAAAAATTCAGGAATAAATGGGTTAAATTTCGTACAGTTCTTTTTCATCGAACAACGTATAAATATTGGTAGACGCCCACAAAAAAAAGCCCTGCATAGGCCATTCCTTCCAGTGAAGTTCCCTTGGCCAAGCTAGTGGTAAACAATTACATAGTTTTCAAGGATTTAAGAATTACAAAAGAAAAAACTTCCAGAATATATTTTAAAAACAACGCGTACTTTAAAATCGCTTTAACCCAAAAAGTTACACTTATTTGTTTTTATAAGTTACAAATACTTGCTAAAATACAAATTAAAAGAAAAAATATGAATGAGTAATATTTTTTTTTCATAGAAATTATGTTTCGCCATGATATCTGCCAAAATAACATATAATACTAGGGGGCTCTGCCTCCTGCAAGCTACGCTCGCCAACCCCAGCTCAGACACTGTAGAATCTAAAAGCACGCTAATCTGATCGGCTTTTAAAAGATTAGAGAAGATTGAATTATACTGAAAAAACCTGTAGCGATCTCCCTGTAAACGGGTTTCCATTCAATTCCCTTTGATTGCAAAAATTTAAGGTAGAATCAGTTGCTGTTAAGACATCCAATGGTTGTTTTCGTGTTTGGTTAAAGAAGATCAGTTAAACATTTGAAAAGAAGCTAAAATAAAATGAATTAAGTAAACAGAGTCTTTTTCTCTCGGTATTTTTTAACAGCGTTATAAAACGATTGACATGATACAATTACTAAAATTTGCTGCTTTAAACCCTTCAAGGGCGGTGGTTCATTTTTGGACCACTTAATTTTAATTCTTAAATGCCACATTAGCATCAGAATATTGGGATGAAAATTTCCCTTTTATTAAGTAAGTGAACAAAAGCATTTTTGTATTTCGAAATTTGTTTGTAAATTCTGGTGCCATTCACTGATTTCAAGATTTTACAAATAGAAGTGCCTTGTCCGTGAAAGGGTTAAACGCATATTAATGTATTTATTATTTTAAAGTTTCCTTTCCCTTTTAATATTCACGTGTAAATACAATTTTCAGGAGATAATTTTCAATATTTTCCTGCCTTTAACACGTACTCATTTAATAGTAATTTTAAAGTTTTTTTTTTCTTTTTTTAATAGTCACGTGAAAATAAATTTTTAATCGTTAGGAAATATTATTCTTTGCGCTGTTTTTAAAATGTAAAACAATCTCTATAATAATAGCCTAAGTCATGTGACTATCATCAACAGCTCCAGGCGGATCCCTTCGCTTTTTATATTCCAGGCGGCCATTTTGGTACTTTAATGTTAGCCAGCCACAGGTGTGATAAGTCGCCGAATATTATTCTATCCCCATTATTTCGTTTATATTATAATAGTCCAAGTCATGCAACTGCCATAAACAACGGGCTGATTCCTTCGCTTTTCGTAAGAAAGGCTTCCATTTTGATTAAAGAATCAAAATTATTTTTTCGAATAAAACTACATAAAAGTTGCTATGATCATAAATTCCTTTGTACTTTTATGTTAGTCGGGTGAAAATCTCGCCAATAGCTTTTTTTTTTAAATCGTCAGTTAGCATTTTTTTTTATTTTTTGAGTGGTAAATTAAAACGGTGCTACTTGGCTAGATCGACAAAAAATCTGTTGTCAAACTATAAGATTAAATGCCAATAATGGTTGATCGTAAATGTCACATTCACTTGACTTTAAGGAAGTTACACATGTTCACGCCATCAAGTTATTTTTATTTCGACTTTTTATTTGTGTTTTTATTAATGTTATACTAATTTATTTGTTCTTTTGTTATTTAAAATAAAAAAATATGTCAATTTGTATAATTTGGCTATTTATATAATTTGGCGAAATTGGTCGACGGGAGAAGTAATAACATTAAAACGTTGCTTTGAAGTGGAAGTTAAATTTCATGATTTGAGGCATTGTCACATACGCACCGAGTTTGGCGTTATTTTTTTTTTTTTTTTTTATACGACAATCTGGCGAAAACCTCATTTTCAAATACCTCTTACATATGTATTTTTAAATTATTTTCTGTTTATTTTTGGAATGAAATAACAATAAATAAAAAAAATTAATTAATAACGATAGAACAAAACAATTTATAACATTTTTTGTAAATAAAAAGAAAATAAATTCAAATAAACATTTATTAATAAATAAGCAACAATAGCCGGGTCACCATGTCAGGCAAAATAACGCCATTTTGGCGCCAATTAGGTACCCCGTTGCGTATATGACATCTGTGTCTAATATTTTTCTTTTCGTTTCGTTTAAAAAAAAAGAATGAAGTAAATGCCATTTATTTTAAAGGTTTCAATTTTAAATGAAAGTTTTGTATTAAATAAAATGATAATGAAATACAAATTGAATTCTGAATAAAAGTAACATGATGCATTTCTTATCATACATTTAAGGGAGGCCAAACTCGTCGCCAAATTAATTTAAAATAACCCTTTCTAAAATATGAAAAAAAATATCTGTTATGATTAAAATTTGAGTTGCCATCATTAGAAAAAAAGTATTTAAAATTAGAAAAAAATTAATATTTCGAAAACTAATTCTAATTTAAAAATTTTAATACCAGTTTTGAGATCTGTGGATCAATACGGATTTTTGGTGTTAATTTCATCGTAAAGTATTCCATATTTTAGGAGAAATCGCCGTGAAACGTAATCAGTTGTTTAATCAGTCGTTTCATAAACGTTTCATATGAATCGTTACATAAATTCGTTTCAATTCGATTCATTAGGATTTTATATATATAGGGTAGATGTATCTCATAATCTTTTATCCTAACGATAGCTTACCGATATCAAATGGGAAAAAATCGTTTAAAATGTGCAATTGTCAGATAAATGTCATTAGTACTGTATTTCGGAAATACAGGTTGTTGTAAGAAAAAAAAAAAAAAAAAAAAGCACCCCCGAAATTAATACAGGCGGGTTCATGTCGAACAATAGGCTACCACATGCGCCGTACGAATCCATCTGTGTAAAGGTGCTGGCAGCAATAATTGCTGTGAGTACGGATCGACAGAATGGTTTCTCTGGAAGTTCAAAAAGCACGAGTACTGGCGAAGCGAGACTGATATTGCGACAGCCTCGGAATGTTGCAAGAACATCATAGTGCTATTTACCGTAATGCAGCTACTTCCATACTATTCGTGGTACCTTCCATCATTTCACTGCACTTCTACAAGACGGTTGTACACGTTACTCTTTAAAATATCACATCGACGAAACACCATCTGGAAGGGTGCCATGCCTAAGCATCAAGTTTTGGTTGCAGATTGGCATTGCATAGAATTTAGCGATGAATCCGCCTTTAGTTTTCAAACAGATAACCATCACAGCTGTTTGTGGAGGAGAAATGGCAAACATTCTCAAGTAAAATTTGTTTTACAGTATTACGATGACTCGGGTGCTATCTCACTATAAAAATTTTATGTAACGTTGCTCCATAAAATTGGTGAAAGCATGCTGCCTCCAATTTTATGGAGTAATTTAACTTATATAATGGTGTAATTTGACATAACTGGTATAATATTACACATTCCTTTAAAGTAACACCAGTTATATCGGTTAAATTACTCCATAAAATGGAGGCAGCCAATTTTATGGAGTAACGTTACAAAATACTTTTATAGTGCTCTTATGGGTGCATATTGTCCCAAGCAGTCTTGCATACAACTATAACAGCCAAACGATTTGTGGCGGTGACTTGGTGTAGCTATTTGCATTAACCTTCATACATGTCATTTTTGGACCCTTTTATGGTATGATAATATAATTCGAGATTAAAATTGGAGACTAAATTGATAAAATGTCGCTAGGCATTGTTGAAATATTGATACATAAGATTTGCAAAATCTCTTTCACCCATTCTACATGAAAATGGAGAAAAAATGAATACAGAGGCTGTGAATTAATTTTAAATTAGTCAGATTAAGTGAAGACATAAAATGCATAGATAAAGGCATGGATAAAGAGAAAAAAGAATTGTTATTTTCAGAATCTCAGAGAAAACAAAATTGATTGAGCAGGCGTAAGTACGTCTGCGTTTTGTATAAATCTGTAGTTGAATTTATCTGTTTTATATTGATATCTTTGAAGAAAGCTCTTTAATTTGTTATTTGAGATAAAAATGAAAAGATTCAGACTTCGTCTTCCTTTCTAAGTTTTGCGGAAAATACAAATGACAGAAATTATTGTGCATTCTATGAAATAACAAGTGTATGCCAATAATTACAAGTATAGGAAGGTGCAATTTGTGAAAAGTATTAAGATATTTTTTTGAGTATGCAATATTCTAAAGAAAAGAGTAAGATATGGAAATATGAAATTGGCAATCATCTGCATTACATCACTGATGACACATACTTATATAAAAAAGAAAAAGTATGAAAAAACAGAAATTTCTTGTTGATTATTCAAATGAAATTTATGGTTTAGTAATGGCAATTGGATTCGCCATCACATAAAGTACTAATCATATTCTGCTAATTCAAAGTGCAAAGTTTAAGTTAAAACTAGGTTCCATCTCAGTCATAGCCTATAGTAACAAAAATAACATATTTCTAACAATTAAATTCATTAATCTAAAACTTGTAGATGGAAACGATAAATCTGACACAACACAGCGTTACATAGCCCAGAACCCATACTCTATAGATAATGGGACTATCCCCCCCTCTGGCATCGGCAATTACACCTAACCTGCAAAGAAATACACCTTCGAAAATTCGATAAAACAAGTGGAAACTGTTTACGACAAGAATTACACATCCCTGAGAAAACACAGGACGCTACCATTTGGATTCGATATCCTACACAATATCTTACAGCATTCAGAGATTAAAGAATAGAGTTGGGTAAAGGCGGGGGAAAGAATTGTTTTGGGAGCTCCTAGACCAGCGATAATTCGCATTAAGAATGTAATCCATCAAGAGCAGCCCCCTCCTGCAGACGAATAAATCATGAGTACAACCCTCAGGGTCCCACGTTGTATGAAAAAATGGAAAATTTTTGGAAATAGGAAGGATTAATAGCGTAAACACGCAAAGTGTTCTATCTTATCGTGGATTGTCTAGTGCGTTTCGGGTACATCGATTAGTTTTACATTTTGTAGGCCACCTTTTTTTTTTCCCTTCTTCTTCTTTTTCAAAAATATATCTAGAGAATAAAGGGGAAAGTATTGATTTTTTGTAATGCGTTTGTTGGGAGATCCAATGTGTATATAATACGGAGTTTTTGATTTATGTCCTTGGTACAGTGTTTTGACACAAATAAGAAAAATGAGGTAAGGAAAATGAGGAAATGAGATGAAAATAATTTCTGAGATATATTTTCGATTTATTTATGCAATTATGTATGAAATATAAAATTTTATAAGTGGTTGTATGATTTTGAAATATGGAATAAAAGTGAGAAAAATGAGGGTTGTAATAATAATAATAAAATACTGTTAAAAATAATTCTTCAGAGTTCTAATGATTTTTTTAAACACTTCTTTTTTTATTCAAAAAGGATATATCATCATCATCATCACCACCACCACCACCACCATCATCATCATCATCCGCAGCAGAAACAGCAGAATTATCATCAGCATCAATAACAACAACCGTTTTCAATCCATTGCTGGATATAAGTCTCTCACTCAGATTTTTTTTTATTGTTTCCTGTCTAATGGCTTGGGCATCCAATTAATTTCATCCACTATCCTAATTTCGACTTTTCATCTTACCTGGGCTCGTCTTCTTGGTCGTTTATATTTCTGGTGTAGGCTGTTTGTACTCCATATATTGTCTTGTCTTCTTGCAATGTGCCCAGCCCATTTCCATTTTAACTTTTATTCTCTTGATGGCATCAAAAATTTTCGTTTGACTTCTTAACCAGGTCTCTTTTCTGTTTATATATATTATATTCATTAAAACATTATCTATTGTGCTATTATTCTGTGCTATTTCTGTGCATGATTCAAAAAGCAGAATGAGTTGAAATCGGATCAACTAAAACAATAAAAAGCCATAATATTTAAAAAAAGTGACTGGTAAAAATCACACATTAAAAAGAAAAAAAAATGTTACAAAAGAATAAGAAACAAAAAAGGGAGTATATGATTCGATTACCAACAAGAAGAAGCAAAGGTAAACTATTGCAATTAGTTGATACTGAGATCATCGATGATCCTATTACCAAATCTAGTAATAAACAAGTTGGAAATTGCTCGTCAAACGTGGCAAATGAGGTGCGTTCGTACTATAACTAGTTTTATCATTATTTTTTGCACCCCATATTGTACTGAATGTATACTTTTTTGCACTTCATAAAGCGCATAGTCTGATACATCATTAAAATGCACTTCCAATAATTTTTTCCCATTCCCCGTAATGTAAAGAAAAACTTTTGACTGTCCCTGTAATTAAACTATACATCCGATTTTCCTAAAATTTGAAATGGCTCGACAAAATTTTGCAACAGTTATATCTTTAAAATTTCAGATCATCCGGAAGGCTGTAATATCATTAAAATGCACTTGCAATAATTTTTCCCATTGGCAGTAATGTAAAGAAAAACTTTTGACTGTCCCTGTAATTAAACTATACATCCGATTTTCCTAAAATTTGAAATGGCTCGACAAAATTTTGCAACAGTTATATCTTTAAAATTTCAGATCATCCGGAAGGCTGTAATATCATTAAAATGCACTTGCAATAATTTTTCCCATTGGCCGTAATGTAAAGAAAAACTTTTGACTGTCCCTGTAATTAAACTATACATCCGATTTTCATAAAATTTGAAATGGCTCGACAAAATTTTGCAACAATCATATATTTGAAATTTCAGACCATTCGGTTGGGTAGTTTTTGCTCTGTTACATGCGGACAGACGGATGGACGGACAGACGGACGGACGGACAGACGGACGGACGGACTGAACGACGACTATAGGTGCTACGTATTTATATAATTACGAACGCACCTAAAAAGAAATAGGAATAGAAGAAATAGAAGCTGCAACTGTTAAAGAAAGTAAGTTATGGATTCACAAAAAAAAAAAAATAAATAAATAAATAAAAATAAAAATAAATAAATAAATAAATAAATAAAATAATAATAATAATAATAAAATACAGCTTGCAACCTATAAATAGAGAAGGAAGAAACAAACAAACAGTATATCTATATGAACTAATATACAACGAGAAGGAGCAACAGTCAACTAATACAATTCTTTGGATGATATTGTGATCATTGATCAAATCTACGCAATAGGAGAATCATATGGATTTTTTTCACAACCAATTGAAATGTAGATCTATTTTGATGATAGAGTCTCCTATTTACACGAGATACTTTTAAAGTCATTAATGTGACTTCACAAATGCGAAGAAGCTTTAAAATATTGACCGTTATATATATAATAACCGTTATATCGATTTCAATTTTTAGAATATTACTCACTCATTCAATAGTTCCAGATTCAAAATGTGGTATAAGCTCATGTAACTTCCTGCTAAAACAAGCAGGGAACCCTCGATACCATGGAAAATGTCGACAGTAAACTTTGGAAAATCAAAATATGAGATATCAAGACCTCATGTCAGCAACAGTAATACTACTTTTAGAATATTTTTACATTTATTTCAGATTCTGTCAACCAAAAATCCCTATCAAGATGCCGGTGGTATTTACAGGGCTTTTTTCTGTGATATAGCAGGTTCTCCGTTGATCCGATTCGACGCTGATACAAAAATTAGTCTGAATTATGATACATTGAAAACCCATAACTTGTTATATTGTCAAGAAGATTCGTTCTAAATTTCCAGCTGCATCCCCATCCAACAATTTGATATTTTCTAAGCAAAACCCTATAGTTTACCTAGAATTTCAATTTACCACAGTTCCATATGAGAACTACAGATATCGTTTATAAGACGGGGGAATGATTTACTTGATATCCATCTAAGTTCTCGCAACTTGTTAAAAAACAGTCAGACGTCCTTTAGCAGACTAAAATCCACCTATTGGTTATATTGCTGAGTTATATATAGAAATTGAAATAGATATCATCTCCAAAATTGAATGTTTTGTGTTATTGAGTCACGTCTTTCAACTATGTATTTTAAATTTTTACATTATTATATGTAATCAACGCATTTTTCGCAAAATTCAGTAAAAAATCAAAAAACACAAAATAAATATAAAAAAAATGAATATACGAAATAAAATAAAAAAGTAATAATAGGATGACTGAGCAGGTAGATGTTAGAATACGGAGGAGGATGGTGCTATATGGAATGTGATAAATATATTATTTATTCAATAATATATTTTATTCTTTCGTAAGTAAACTAAATGTTAATTATTAAAGGTACGAGTTGCAACCCGTCGAAATTCGACGAACTAAAATGTTAGAAAGGAACTTCAGATCGAATTTATAATAAACCTACAAAAATAATTACAATTAAAAATTCATCTAACATTGGTTGTCTCGCTCTTTCTTAAAACAAATAATATTTTTTACCTAAAATTACCAAAATATTATTTCCACAAACTTCAAGTGCTTAAATTATTGAAAAATTAAACTCTATTATAATACGTAATCAAAATGAGTAATTATGATGAATTTATCGATTGAGGCTCTTATGTTTGTTTTTACGGGATGAAAAATCAGTAAAAAGTATTTCGCTTTGTCACATCATAAAATTTTCCCCCATAAAATCTAAACTGTACGTTATTTTCACATTCTCATAATTTACATACGCACCACTCAAATTCACAATTTGAAAGTATTTTAACGCGCAATAGATTATTAATGAATGTATTTCCAAACTTAAAGTCACGTTTGTCCGATGCAACTTTTCATGTGAACTTTAAGTTCTAGTCTCAATACCCGCGAAAAAAAAAATATTCAGAAATTTGCCTTTAATTGTCATATTGACCATTTAGTATCGGTCAAATATTTAGTTTTATCAAAATAAATGATCGTATTGTTTTAAATATGACATAATTTTTACTCACGGAATCATTTTGCCTAGCGTCTCAAACTCAGTATCAGCGTAATGTAAAAATATTGAAATGTAACTGATTTATGAACAAAAATGCGTGTTCTTTTTTAATGTCTGACATCATTTTCTGTTCAAAAATTATAAAAAAGTTACTTTTATTTGTAATGTGAAAATGGCATCAATAAGGATATAATCAATAAAAATGATAAACCATGCACTCTAAACTGAAATGTCTGAAATTCAGACATTTAAGTGTCTGAAACACAGTGTTCAATTTTCAGACGTTTTAAAATGTCTTAAAATTTTCAGACACTTCTTGTATCTGAATTTCAGACACTTAAGTGTCTGAAACATGAGTGTTCAATTTTAAGACGTTTTAAAATGTCTTAAATTTTTCAGACACTTCTTACGTCTGAATTTCAGACATCTCAAATGTCTAAATTGTGGCCATCTTTGAGCCCTTTTTTTTTTTTTTGGCCAATATGAAGCCATCTTTGACCACTTTTCTTTCAAAGCCATATACGCAGCCATGTTTGACCACATTGAATCATTTTTTATAAATGAGAATAATTTGTTACCATAAAGCAGAGCAGATTGCAGCGTGGGAAAAATGGAATGCTTCTCTGCCCCTTGATTTTAGGATACCCCGAATCGGGTATGAAATTTTCATAAAGCTGATATTTTAAATCAGTTTTGATATTATGAAGATTGTAATCAGTATTTTGCAGTTTTAGAATAGGATAATATATGTATATATATATTCACCTAAATATGTATTCATGTGGTATCATATATGCCCTGCGGCATCAAAAATATTTATTACTTTTAGTGAGAACTTCAAATTAATCTTGTCCAAAGACCTAGTATTCATTCGCTACCTCCCCCCACTGCCTTCATATACTGTTCCAAAAATTAATAAATAAATAAATAAATAATCCTATTCGATGCCGTCAGATACATATTTGGATAAATATATAATTTTCTTTGGCCTAATCATGTTCTAAAAGTACAGAATATTTATAAAAATAAGTATAAGATCAAAACAAATTTAAAATATCAGCTTTATGGAAATTCCGTACCAAATTTAGGGGCCCGTAAAGCTAAAGGTCCATAGAAACAGTCCAATTTGTCCATGCTGCAATCAGCTCTGCTTTATGGTAACAAATTATTCCCATCTATAAAAAATGATTCACTCCTTCAGAAAGAATTCCATCCCTGCTTTGTAGTGCAATTTCTTCCCATTTAAATAAGATATTCCCATTGAATCAGTTTAAGCATTTGTTGCATTTTTATTTCTGTGTTAAATAAAATCTAACACTAGATTCCGCACAATTTTCAGTATATGAGATCCCAATATTTAAAAAAAAAAAATGAGTATGAAACTTTTCAATTAAAGAGTAAATTCGATTTTTTAAGAGGGGTTTATTTACCATAAGAAAAGTTGAAAAAATAATTATAAAATATTCAGAATTTCACGATAGCTTCATTCTAATGCTTCTGTGATTTGTTTTCATGTTCACACACACATACACATATATATAATAACATATACGAAAAGTCACTTCTAGTTTCAAAACCTATTTTGCCTAAATATACATTTTTTTTTTTTTTTTGCCTTTTCTATATAAGGGGCCATCCCCAAATGATGTCACGCTTGAAGATGGGGAGGGGAGTTCGGGAAATTGTGGACGTTTGTGACAAGTGGGTGGGAGGGGGTAAGAAGAAATGTGACATCACACATTTTGGTTAAAATAAAAGCATTAAAAATCAGGAGATTAAATTTTGAAGTTATTTTGAAATTAAAGTATTTTTTATTGATAAAGTAAAGATAAGATTTAAAGCCAAATATATTAAATTCCATTTCAAATTCCAAAATACTACTGTTTTCAATTGCTCTTTCATATTAATATTTTATTACTACTGTTTATTAATTATGTTTTGTTGTAAACCTTAGTCTTTTTTCATACAAAATAAGTGCACGAATCATTTTTGTAGTTATGCTCACAAATATCATTAGAACACATAGTTAAAGTTTAAAAATAAAATTTGAAATGTAATCTGAACTGCAAGTATATGCTCATGTAATATAGTGTGACAAGGGGGGGGGGGGATGGTAAAGTGTGACACTTTGTGACAAAGGGTGGGAGGGGGGGTCAAAATTATTGAAAAAAAGCGTGACATCATTTATGGACCGTCCCTAAATGAACTTTGGGGAAAACCGCAATTTTATGTGGAAATGTAGTTATACATGGAAATATACAAAATTTTAGCTTTTTTCAAATTTCCATTTTAAACCTGTTAAAACCTTTTTACTTGAGGCTGTTCTCAACTGCTCTGCTCAACAAGCACAAAACGTTTTGACATATTTACAAATTCATTTTTTAACAGAAAGATATAAAATTGGAAGAACTGACTATGGAAGCGATTTGGAATTGAACTGTGTTTTCCATTTTTTGATAAATAAAATACCTATTGAGTTACAAGAGATTTGGATCACGTGAGAAAGACGTTTTTCACCCTTACTTGAGTGGTTATTCTTCTTTCACGCGGAAATTCCGTTCAAAACGCCCACTTGGACACTATTTTCTAAAAGACCTATTGCGTTCGCAAAAAAAAAAAAAAAAAAAAAAAAAAAAAAAAAAAAAAAAATGGAAAAAACAGCTCGATGACATAATTTCTGAACAACAACACCTGCTAGTTTCATGCATTTCCCAACAAAAATAAATTAAAACTTATGTCATAAAGTTGCCCTTTTGGATTTGAGAACAGCCTTAAAAATAAAATAAGCTTAGTTTTTAATTTCTTATGTTTTGAAAATCCAAAATTTAAAATTTAGAACAAAAAATCAAAATACGTATTTTTTTTTTTTTTTTTTTTTTTTTTTTTTTTTTTTGAAGAAATGAAATTATAGCTGTAAATAATTTATCTTTTATACAATGTACTATTAAATAATGAAAATTTCGAAAACTGATTTTACATATAATAATCACAAAATTGCAGTAATCTTTTAACTGTCATTTATGTAGTTTAGAGAATATACGGATGTGCAATGTAATTAAAAATTGCTTTGAAACCAAATAATATGCAGAATATATATATATTTAAGTTGACATAAAAAAGTTTTGACAACTCGGATTTCAAAACACAAATCAATTTTGCCAAAAAACAGATTTTTGGCTAAAAAGCTTTTCCTTGAAAATTATACATCTCTAATTATAAAATATAAATCACAATAAATGTTTGATAATTTTCAAATTTTTATCCAATATTAAACTTTGAGTGAATTGCATATCCTTCATAGCGAACAAACAATTAAATTAAAAGTTAAAAATAAAATGTAGTTATAACTACGATAGAAAATGTTACAAGGAATTCAACATGTTCATCAAAACGCTAAATTCATTAACACACCAATTTTTTTTATTTTATTATTATTTTTTTAAGTTCTTTTAAATCTATACAAAGTATTTCTTCTTAAACAAAAGTTTTGACAATTTTACGTTTTTGCTTTTATTTTTATAAATATTTTAAATGAAGCAATGTTTTACATAATATTACTGATATTTTTACATAATCAAATTAGCTTACGCACAAAAAAAATATAATATATAATACTGGAATTGTCTTTTTCAAAAAATATAATGAAAAATATTGACATATTTTGGTGTGAATACATTAATAATGAAAACTTATGTACTGAATAAATACTATGCTCTTTTTTTTTTTTTTTTTTTTTTTTTGCTTATTTATTAAAGCAATAATCAGATTCTTAGCATAAAAAAAACTGTCATTTATACACTGGGAGTTTAAAGAATTATTAAACAATTTATCTTGAAAATAATATAAATTTAGCAGCAAATCAAAAGACAATACACAAATCTCATAACAATAAAAAATATTTATTGGATATAAAATGGTACAAATGTGATAAATAAACGTTAGTCTTAGAAAAGTATTTTAAATAATTAAAAAACAACATACATAAATATACTGTTCAAGTTGAATTTGAAAATTATATTGTTGCATATATACGCGCTAGGAAATACATACCTTTCATACATCCTTAAAAAGTAAATCCATATCCAAAATAAATGTGCACACTATTCTTGACCTAAAATTATTTCCGTAAATTTTTTGGTGAATATTGAGTACAAATTTCATAATAGAAATATCATCCTTATTTCATCGTGATGTATAAATATGATTCATTTAAATATCATAGAAATTCATAGAATTTCAGAACTTGAATTGAGATTCCATACACATGTTATTTCACAAGAACACTAATGTATAATAAACAATTGTATTACATAGATGACAGATGCACATGGAAGCGAATGCACATGGAGCTAAAATAATCACAATAATATTTTTAATAAATTTTCACCTAAAATACTGCGCCGAATTCGTCCAGAAAATTGTTCAAAGAACATCTACATTCGAATGTACCAACGGAAGTAAAATGTCTCCTTAGACAAAGGGAAAAAAAGATGAAGTAAGCGTCTTTCAATTTCGAATGTTCTGAGTCAGTCTACGGTGTGGTTGAGATATTGTGGTTGATAATGAGCTCGTGTTTTATGATGAGCGTTAAAACTTTTTATCAGCGGGGGGAAATAAAACATAGTACAAGCATAAATGAGAAACATTTTATTTTCCTTATTTGGTGTTTTCCGAAATGCGTTAAATTGATCAATTATCCGGATATTATTATTATCATTACAGTTTTTATACTTTCTGACAGAGTGAAAACGTAGAAAACGTTACTTATATAAAAATTTTGTCGTAACACTTGCAATTAATACATCTTATTTTGATGAAGCATAATCACCGACAGAAGAGAGGTTGAAGGCCATTGCCCCTCCCTATATTTTGAAATTTAATTGGTTAAATTTTCTTTATGTATATAAAAAAAAAAAATATTCTTGTAAATGACTATATAACATAAAACGCTTAGAGTAAAAGGAACTATATATTCTTTAACAGTTAATGTTTTTAATTAATACTTAGATATTGCATTCATTATTCTGATATTTAGGTAGTCATTATTTGGATAGTTATACATTGATTTTTAAATGTAGAAGGAAGGGAGGGGTTCAGAAGAGCAAAGCACCCTAAAAGGAAAAAAAATCAATTCTGCATTTTGAAAAATGTTCTTATTATATATATGTGTGCACATATATTATATATATTCAAAAATGAGTTTCTATTTCTTAATTAATACACTTTTGAAATTCTTTTATGCGAAAATACTCTTGAACGAGGCATTCCGAAAAAAGGTTCTTAGTTTAGCTTATTTCATGTTTAGATTCTGTGTTTTAGTTAAGCAGATTAGGCTGTGGACTCCAGGCATAGCTGTTTAACCTTTCCCCTCCATGCATTTTTTTCCTGCCAGCACTTGTATTTCTTAGTATTTAGCAGAGCAGTCGTTCTTTGAACCCCTCCCCCCTCCCTCCCCTACATACTCCCATTAGTACAAGTAATTTTTGGAAGATTTTATACTTTGTGAAAATCAAGTCGTTAATTACTTTTTGCATCAAAAATAACTCTACTAAATTTTAATAAGCGGACTGTTACAGTTTTGATAGACGACGTGTAGTTTAATCAGATTGCTGGTTTTATAAAGTAATACTAAATTTATTGGAAGGAAAAGTATTTTAAACATCTGTCATCCATTTGAAAATCTTTTATGATTATGATGGCATATATATTGCAATATAATTGTGTATACAGTCATCACACATATGATATAATTGTGCTACATTCAGGCACTTAAGTGTCTGAATTGCTAAATGTCTTAATTTCAGACGTTTCGTCATTATTCAGACATTATTTTCAGTCCATTTATAACATGATCTTAGTAAGACACTTATGTATCTTAAATTCAGACATCTATGACGTCTGAAATTTCATATTCAGACTCTTAAGTGTCTGAATTCTTTTTTCAGACACATATATGTCTGAATTTAAGACGCCTCTATTTGCAGTGTGACTATTTTCCCTTTACTTTCAATATAAATGGAGTACTTCAGTTGCCACGATTACAAAATTTGTATTAAAAACTACAAAAAAATTAATATCTAAAAAACAAATTGAGATACAGCTTTCAAGTAAATTGCATTTAAAAGAGCATTTTTTTCCTTATACGACGGTGTTAAAATTTGAAATATGCGATGTTTAGAAGTTTAAAAATTTGCCGTATATATAATTGCAAAACCTAAATTTTATTTCAAATTTCAAATTGTTGCCATTCGCAAAATGACGTATGCGTTACGCACAGATATGTTTGTCCTTTATAATATAGATAGTATATTAAGATAAACTTGAACACAATTAATACAATAACCCAACAGGATTGAAAAATTATGCCGCGCGGTTGCCGGTCGATGACGTTTCCCAACATGATTTAATAGTGAGAAATTCCTGGGCTAGGATATCGGCCAGGGGTAGCTCAGTAGTAGAGCAACAGCGCGGTACGCTGTGGACCCAGGTTCGAATCCTGGCCCCGGCTAATTTTTCACTCCGGTTGGGTTATTGTATTAATTATGTTCAAGTCTGTCTTAATATACTGTACCTTTAATAATTAAAATAAATACATTAAGACGTTAATTTATGTGTGCTTTATTATATATTGTGGATCGATGGAATAATAAATTATTCATAGTTTTTTCCGTTGTCGTATGCCGCGCGGTTGCCGGTCGATGACGTTCCCCAACATGGTTTAATAGTGAGAAATTCCCAGGCTAGGATATCGGCCAGGGGTAGCTCAGTAGTAGAGAAACAGCACGGTACGCTGTGGACCCAGGTTCGAATCCTGGCCCCGGCTAATTTTTCACTCCGGTTGGGTTATTGTATTAATTGTGTTCAAGTCTGTCTTAATATACTGTACCTTTAATAATTAAAATAAATACATTCAGACGTTAATTTATGTGTGCTTTATTAAACTAAATGTTATTTAGAAAGTACGTATACATATAATGAATAATTTTTTTTACTTATAATTTCACAATTTTTGTTGGTAATTTGTAATGGTTTTTAATGGTTATATATATACATATGTATGTACATATATATATACTTTATTTTATACATAGCAGCTATGTATTTGGTTTGTGCTATTATGTTTTTGGTATCCATTCAGTGTGTTTGGGGGAAACTGTATTATTGTCAATATATTCATACTATCACAAATTTTGTGGTTGGTCGGTAATGTTTAATTAATGGTTATATATATGTGTTTAAATATGTTTGAATTATTGTTACTAGCCTTTCGTGTACTTTCATTTAAATAAAATTATGTGCAATAATTTCAAAAATATAGTAGCATTTGTCACCACAATAAAACTATTCAGAAGCTTTTATTCAGAGATATTCCTTTTTAATTTTGGTTCTTAAATGGGCATGTGCACATTATTTTTTAGTTTTTCATTAATTTTGAAGTATTCCCACTGTTCTAGAACATATGTTACTGCTCTGAAATTTGTGTACTCCCGTGCTTTATTTAAATTATAATAATCTTTAATTTTATTTTATTTTATTTTATTTTTTAAATATTTATCTCGCATGTTTCATATCAAGCACAAATTGCCTGGCATTGTGAAACAAAACATTATGCATTTGCATCCTTTTCTGTTGTACTCCCCGTTGTTGTATTCCACGTTACAATATTTTTTAGAAAATAAACCCTTAATGCTTATAAAATAAATGAAGTGTAAAAAATATTGGCGTGACTTTACACCATAAATTGGGTAACTAAGTTGCCACTGAAAGTAGTGTAAGGAAATCCCACCAGTAAATCGGTGTAATGAAACACCAGCAATGAACTGGTGCAAAGAAACACCACTTTTTGTGGCAATTTAGTTGCAATCATTTTTTGTGTAAAGCCACATCACTACTGATGTCATGTATTTTAACATCAAAATAAAGAATAATTTTAAACATTGCTTTTTAAATCTAATACACCCATAGTTTAAAATATATAGTTTTACGTGGAGAGGCTGGTAAACTTTTATATAATTGAGATAATTTATTATAAGATATATTTTACTCTTTAATTCAAATTATAGAAGACAAACACCAATTCTAGTGTGCTCGAAATTCTCTTCGTGTTATGGTAAAGAATACAGTTACGTCAGCAGAAGAAGCCATTTTAAAATTTCGCTTTTTAATCAGTCGTTATTCATTTTCTAATTTCTTAAAATGAACAAACACATGGTAAATAGTTAAACATAAGGTAAGCAAAGTGATTATTCTTTCTAGTTTAAGAGATGACTGAATTGTGTTTATTATATGCTTTTTAAAATGAGGCCATGCTTTCAAACAACATACTGACAATCTAAAAATAATGGCCACATAATTTAATTTAATGCGAGGTAATAAATTTTTTGCACTGCAGTCATTTTTTTTACGCAGCTTTGTTTATTTGTTAGCTGCTATAGTTTAAGCACTTTATGTTATCTATTAAATTGATTTTATTGATCCAAATGTGAAAGCTTTTCTTGAAATTGCTAACAACTCATATTGACTTAAGAATTTTGATCGATTAAAGCTATACTAATTTACTCTGATGTATTTTACCTAGTTCATTTTCATTTTCTTAACACTTTCTCTGCTGGCGTCCTTGATAAAGGACGTACTTTTCAGAATTTTTTTAAGATGTTTAATTTAATTGAAAATAATTTTACGAATTTTATCTGTATTTTTAAACATTTTCCAAGTATTTAAAAATCAAACCAATATACGAGAGAATATTTTTAAAGAAAAACTTTATCAGTAAATTTTTGAATAAAAATCAATGCTCTCATTAAAATTGTATATTAAAATTATTATTAAAATTGTTATTAATTGAGTTATTAAAATTGTATAATTTTGATGTAATTTATGGAAACTAGAAACTTTGATTTAAACTTATCGTGATAGTTATAAGTAAGTAATTATAATTTTGTTATAGAATTATTTTAAAACTTATGTCCGTTCTCTAACAAAAAAAAATTTCCATCAAGAATTCTTTATTAGGTCTTTTTTAACCATTGAGAGCATTATTAACATGCGTGAAAATTTCATAATTTTTATTTAATTTTTTAAATGTTGGTAGTGAACGTGTTAAGTAATTTAGATTGTCATATTCTTATAAATTTTTAAAACATAATTTAAATGACCATGGGCGCCCATTGGATTATATTTAGTGGGAAAGAAAAATATCATTTCCATGGGTGCGATATAAGGGGTGCAAATGGATCTAGAGTAAACCTACATTTGGTGTAGTAAATTTTTTATACATTTTTAGCACTAGTATAAGTTTTTTATGGCGTATCTGAAAGACAATTACACATATATGTATATAGTATATGTGTGTGTGCATGAATGTGTGCATGAATATTAAAAATTCTAGGTTAAATATACATATTTAAAACATTATAAATTTTCTTTAAAATAATTTCTTTAATTCAGAATAATTTGTAATTTAATAACAACATTGCTAATTTAATAATTTATAGAAAATATTTATTTAAAAAAACGACTTTACTTTACTTTATCTATAAGAAAAAACTAAATTAATTAATTTAAACATTGTTTAAAAATTATGCAACAAAATCAGTAATTGAAAAAGAGTTTTGTTTAATTTAAAAAGTATTTTGATAAATAAAATATGATTATTATTTTTCTTTTAACTCCACAAATTATTTTAAGCGAAAATTAAGCACAAAAAATATCATAAATGTAAACAAAATGTACTAATCGCAAGAATACTTGGTCTAAAGTATTAATAAATATCCATACATTAAAATTTATTGGTTATGGTACAAATACTAAGAATATTATAAATTTGAATTAAATGTTCTTTAAAAATTCATAATAATTTATAACTTAATAATGGCAAAGGATATTTAGTAATCGATAAAAAAAAATTCTTAAAAAAAAACTCTTCTTTTAGCGGATCTACAATGAAAAACCAAATAAACTATTTAAGCAATTAACCTAAACAATGTTTTAATTACGCAATAAAATCTGCGAATAAAAAACAATTTTTCTCTCTCTCTCTCTTTTTATGTTTTAATAACTGTAAGACACCTTTTTCTGTTAATTCTGCAAAATATTTTAAGCAAAATCAAAAAGAAAAATCATTCTAAATGTAAATAAAGTACACCATTTGCGTGAATACTTGGTTAAAATATTAATACACATACACGCATTAAAATTTATTGATTATGATATACATATTAAGGATATTATACAATTTGAAAGAAATTTCCTTTACAAATTCAGAATAATTTATAACTTAAAACCAAAAAATTGAATTTAGTAACCTATATATAAACATTCTTAAAAAAAAAAAAAAAAAAAAAAAAAAAAAAAAAAAAAAAAACTTTTTTTTAGCAGATGTACAATGAAAAACCAAACAAACTATTTAAATAATTAATTTAAACAATGTTTCAATTACGCAACAAAGTCTGTAATTGAAAAACAATTTTCTGTTTAATTAAAAAAAATATTTTGATAACTAAAAGATAATTATTTTTTTTCTTTTAATTCCGCAAATTATTTTAAGCGAAAGTCAAAAACAAAAATCATTATAAATGTAAATAAAATATACTATTTGCGAGAATACTTGGTTAAAAACTTTGCACTAGTTGCTGATTCAAGCGGAAGAAAAACGGGAGATAAGATAAAAATAAAACGGAACGCATTTTTCTTTGAAAGAATAGTGAGAAAATGCTGCTTCTCTTTACGTTTCCTTTTGTTTTTCTGTAATTGCGCTGGATCCCTAATGAGAGCTTTCGTTTAGAGCAAAACTTTAATGAAAGACTGCAGTTGAAACGGTAATTATTTAAAACGGCGGTCTCTTAGGGGGAACGGGTAAAAATATCGTAGGAAATCGTTTAAGAACGGAGAAGTTCGCTATTTTTGTGTTGTTTGTTTTCCAGTATTTTTCGTTAGTATTCATGAATTTTTTTTATACTTTTTTTTTCATATTCTGCAAAAATTTAAATTGCAATTGAATAATACTTTTTATTTTCTGTCAACATTGTTATCAAAATAGCAAATAAATAAATAAATAATGTAAATCTAATATAATGCATGAATTAAATACAAAACTAATTCAATCAAAAATTATTAAAAGGCAAAGAATCAATTTGGAACATTCCAACATGATTCTTGGCTTAAAAGGACTCAGTTCTCTGTTTCATATTTTATTTCGAACCCGATGACGAGTACGTATGTACTTGAAAGAACTTGGTTTTTAGATGTACAATTTTGTATTTTATGTAATTAATAACATTTTAAACACCTTTTAGTAAATTTTGACCGAATCAATTTTGTATTTAATTCATGTGTTGTATTATAGTTAAGGTTAATTTACTGATTCGATTTTTTATATATTTTTATTTTTATCATAAAGAAGTTTAGCGCAAATCAAATTGCAAACCAAATTTTAAAACTTTGTTTTTATTAAGACTGTTCTTAAATCCAAATTGTCTACTTTTTGACTATTTTATAACTAACCCCTTAACCTACAAATATACGTGGGAGACATGCGGTCATATATTCGGGCCAAAACTGATTATCACGGGACTGGCCCGTAGTACGTCGGTCGGACCAAACGTAATTTTACGGGCATGGCCCATGGTACGAATCTGACCATGGTAAAGCAAATATGACCATATTATTGATCAAATTATGTTCATAACAGAGATAAATTACTGTTTTGGAACCGTTTTCTATAAAAACGGCCGAATGACTGGAAAAGTTTGCTGCAAAGGTTTAACAGTATGGAAAGGTTAGTAACATAAATGTCATGAAGAAATTAAAAAATATTTATACAAAATACTTTGTGCAAAAAATGTTACAAAAACGTATATTATACTTGTTCTTAGTTTTAGACATAAGTGTTTTAAATACATACATTTAAAATAATTGTATCTAAGGGGACTCAGGACTCTTAAAATTGGAAAAAATGAAATAAAGAGAACATTTTCAACATTTCATATCTTAAAATGTATATGATTTTAAAACGCAGTTTTTAAAGGTATGAAAGATATAAGTATGTTTTTTCATTTCAGATATTAAAAAAATATATAAGATGCAAAATTAACTTTTATAAGGGGTTTCAAACTGTCAGACATTTGCCGAACAGAAAATTGGTAGGACAGCTTACCCGCAGGATAATATTAATTCTGCAAATGGAATGAAAATTTTGGTGTCCAGTTATACGTTATATTATATTAATTACTCTGAACCTAAATAAATTTCTATTTAAAGCCTTTTTATGTTTTTAATACTAATTTGTGTTTAGTTAATACAAAATTTTGAAAATTTCAACAGTATAATCACCTAAAAAATATTTTCTTTAACAATAAAAAGGAAATTTTGAGGTTCAATTTTTACAGACAAACATGAAACATATATTTTGAAAATTTTATATAAAAAAAAATATATATATATATATATTGAGAAGTTTTTGAGATATTCTGCGTGTTATGCATAAAAAACGTCATTTTTGGAAATATGACTTCGAAGTTTCTGAAAAGTCGCTTCAGCTATTGAGTGAGTTTAATTCTAAGAGCCATGACTTCTCTTCGAATGAAAATTTCGAGGGCATAATTACATCAAAATGTTCAGACAAGATAGGAGTTTAAAATCTAAAAAAAAAAAATTAATTTCGAAAATTTTGAATCTTTAAGAGTTCTGAGACCCATTAAAAAATTGTTTCCCACCACACTCCATAAAAATGTAAATTTGTTGATCTCAGTATAGAACTCGAGTTGCTTTTTCTTTCTTTTCTTTTCTTTTTTTTTCTGCATTGTTCTTAATTTTTAAAAATTATTTTTCTAAATTTAAACTGAATTCTAAGTGTAAGTTTTTATTTTAAAAATAATAAGCAATCGAGAACTAACGTTTAACAACTAAGACTGTCCTCAAATCTAAACTGGCTGCTTTCTGACTAGGAATGCTAAAGCAAAATGCTCATTTAATTTGGGACTGTGTTTTCATTAAGCCTTTCAGGGGCAAAGTACTTCTATCATCAAATGCTTAAATGATTGAACGACACAAGAATTTACAAGTCAATTTATTTGAAAATAAGTAAAAGCATTTTTTTTATTTACTTAATTAAAACAAAATTTGTATTCCAAAATTCCAGTGTCAATGTGGCATTTAGAGATTGAAATTAAGTGGTCGAAAAATGAACCACCGCCCTTCAGGGGTTAATTAAATTAGGCCTTAATTCTCCGCATTGTAAGATATCCTTACGATTCCTTGAAATAAATGTAGAATATATGATGTGTAATTAGTGCATAGTTTGCTCTAGTAAATCAATGTAAATGTACGCAATATTGATATTAAACAATTAATTTCCTTCACTCTAAATTAAAATGTCTGAAATTCAGACACTTAAGTGTCTGAAATGGAGTGTTCAATTTTCAGACATTTTAAAATGTCTGAATTTTTTCAGACACTTTTTGCGTCTGAATTTCAGACACTTCAAACGTCTGAATCGCATCCATTTTTTTGTAAGCATCATACGTAGCCATGTTTGACCACGTTGAATCCTGGAAAAATATTTGGCTGTGGTCCTGCCCCCCCCCCCCCCAATACAGCCTGATTTTTTTGGTGCTCTCAGTTTTGGTATACAATTTTCGTTACGTTGATAATTTAAATCTTTTACGACATTGTACTGATTATAAT
This sequence comes from Maratus speciosus, assembly GCA_963932465.1. NCBI lineage: Eukaryota > Metazoa > Arthropoda > Arachnida > Araneae > Salticidae > Maratus > Maratus speciosus. The sequence continues at coordinate 489,300,400 of OZ010795.1, forward strand.
CAATATCGTGAACTTCAGGAGTAGAACAAGATTAAAAAACAAAAAAATATTTATCTAAATATTAGATTTTTTAAAATTTATTTTGTTTTTAACCTTATTTTACTTTAAAAGTTCAAAATATTGATTATAATCAGTACAATTTCGAAACAGATTTAAAATATAAGCTTTACAAATATTGCACATCAAATTTGGGGGCACTACAGTCGTAGGGGGACGGGGCACTTCCCAGTTTGCCCTTCCTTTAATCAAGAAGTACTTTTGCAAAAAACGCAACCCTGCATTATAGTTGTCTAAATTGAGATGTCCGGTATTCGGGAGTATCCGTTGTGGAGGTTAATGGAGATTCTCGAATAGCGAACACCTCTATTTAACGAATACTTTTTTAATCAGCAGACATACATATTTGTATATTTTTACCTCAAAAAAGTAGACATCTCCAATTATCGGACAAATTCCGCGGTCCCGAAGTGTTCGCTATTAAGGGCTTTTAAGGTACATAGATAAATATATATATATATTTTATAATCTTGTCCTACTCTAAAAGTTCAAAATATTTATTATACTCGGTTGAATGTGGAAAAAGATTTAAAATATCAGATGTACGAAAATTGCAAAAATCCCCCCCCCCCCCCACCCCCCCCAAAAAAATTAAAATATAAAAAAATATATTGCCACATAGGCAATTTTACATATACATCACTTGATAATCACAACAGCCATTTAACTATGAATAATGAAAATAAATAAATAAATATTCTACTTTAATAACATTGGGGAAAAAATGACTTTGGTATTTTGTTAAATATATTTGCGTTTTTAAACTTGTCCTACTCTAAAAGTTCAAAACTTTCATTATAATCAGTGCAAGATTTAAGATATCAGCTTTACAAAAATTCATGCAAAATCCCCCCCTCCCCCCCCCCAAAAAAATGAAAATACTTATTTAAAAATTATGTTTTTAAAAAATTTATATTTCCACATGGACAAGTTTTTATGTAGATCAGAGGGTACTCACAAAAGCTATTCAACTATCAATAAAAACAAATAAGTACATATTCTATATTAAAAACATGAGGAAAAAATAACTTATGATTTCCAAACTTCTTTCGTCTTAAATATATACAGTAACATCTGTCATTTTTGTATTTTTCGTATAAGTGCATATAAATAAAGTTACCACAATTTTAAATACGAAATCTAGTTAGAGGTTTTTACTTTTTCCCATTATAAATTTCAAATTACTTTTTTATTAAAAATAATAAAAAAATCAGTATTAGAGTTGATTGCAAATCAAATACATATGTATATTTTTACAGGCAGGTTCATATAATAGACCAGTCTCATTTACTTTATTTATCTTTTTTTAATCTGCGGTTTTATGCCAGGAAGTAAGAAAGCATTAGGTCAACTTTCAAAGTTTTTTTTTTCTTTACTTCCTTGTGGCCGTGATTTACTGCGAGATAAAAATTATCCATTTGAAACTAAGAACTGACATTGAATATATAATTCGTAATAAAAAAGAACGTCATAAGTTTAAAAATATATACTTCTAGAATTAGTGGGGTTTTTTGCGAACAGATTCAAAACTAATTAAATTTCATGCAGGATTTTGTTTAGTACAATAAATAAAATCATAAAATACACTAATTTTACTACTATAAAGAAACTTACTTGAGTTGCTGCAAGGGGTAAGAAATATTCCTCGATTTGAAATTTTAAAAACTACCACAACCACAGTGAGGGAGAAAGACTTTCATCAGTTTAAAAGGTAATCCCATAATACATCCGACTAGCCATATTTAAAGGATGAGATGTTTCATCCTAAAAACAGGACCCGCCAGACAAAAGTTTCTTTTTTTTGCCAGTTTCGACAGGACGAAGATGAATAACACAATATTATTGATATAAATTGATACGAGTTAACACTAAGCCCATTGCACACGCTTTGTAGAATTTCCGGGTGTAATCTTCAACCGCCGTCTACTTCTGTTCTGTGTCTATCCCGCCCTTGTATCGACGACAGCTTCTAAGAGACATTTGATGTCGAGCACACACGTCAGATGTATGTATTCAATAAATAAATACTCCAAGTTAATACGAATTAAAATCACAGTACTTCACATTTCGCAAAAAACGAATTAAAATACACGCGTACATAAAAACAAACTTTGTTTGAAGTACAACGTATACCACTTCGAACGAAGACATCTAAAACGCATGCGCAACTGGGAGTGCTAGTGCCCCCTGGTGGTTATTGCGTCGGAAGAATCAAAACATCTTAAATTAAGACACGTTTAAAGCAATGAAGTGTCTTAAAATAAGACGTTTGCGGATATTTTAGACATTATTCTCAGTTCGTTTACACCATGGTCATAGTAAGACGCTTATGTATCTTAAATTAAGACATCTATAGTGTCTTAATTTTCAGATTAAGACACTTAAGTGTCTAAAATTCTTTTTCAGTCACATATGTGTCTAAATTTAAGACGCTTCTATTTGCAGTGTTAATAATGTTTTTTAAACATTTTAACTTTTTAGCTTCATTATTATATGAAATTAATGGTGATGTGCAATGCTTATGTTATAGATGATGCAAAAGAGTTATTACTTAACTATTTATAATTTTAGACATGTCGACATAACTGAAAGCGTAGTTTGAGATGCAATTTTTTTTTTCTTTTCGCGATTTCTTTTTAATAACGTTGATTGTGTCCCATTTTCTCGGTAGCACCTTTTTACTCAGCTAAATAATTAGATTTTTTTTTCTGTCGTCATTTTTCAGTTTACAAGTTATAAATCTTTTAAATAGGTTGCATAAAAAGCGCTGTTATTCTGAAATTCCTGTTTTTATTAATAAAATTATGAATTTCAAATAATGTATGAATTCTGATAAATGTATAAATGGCTCATCATTAAAATTTGTTCATTTGCGTTAGTATATAAATTAATTCTGAATAAACTATTTTAGCTTGCTTTTTAGAAAACTCTGATACTTTTTGCGAGTTACATTTTATCAATTAAGGACAATAAGGATATAAAACGTACATTATTTTACTTTTCCTGTATTATAGTTATATATTATCGATATAAATCAATTATTTTAACTAATATTTTATGTTGAAAGTATATGTCTAAGATTCTGTTTTTAAAAGTGATACATTTTTTCATACATATTTCATTTATTGTACACGAGAACGAAGTTTTTCTTGATTTTTTTTTACCATTGTTACAAGGATAAATATTTTTAATCACGCATTATTAAAAATGAGTATGTAAAACGTAAAGCAAAAGCAAAACGTAAAGATATTCTTGAACATTCATATAAATTTGTTAACATACAGAACGAGGACGTTAACTTGTATTCCGGCAAGATTCAGGAAATTTCTTTTATAATAGAATTCGGATTTTGTTTCAGAGAAACTAGGATTGCAGTTAATAGTATAAAAGAAAGGAAGTACTGTAGTAATTTATTTCCTGTACTAATGAAATATTTCTTTCTTTATATAAGGTCGAAGTTTCATGTTACATTACTGCAATGGAATCAGTCTGTCAGATAGTTAATAGTTTATTCTTAATATTATATGAAATTTAATATTCTTTTTCATATTAAGACTGGAACTCATTTAAAAGAAATAAATTCAAAGATTTTTAAATTGTGCACATTTTTTAAGTATTTTTATTGAATACTATATAGATGTCGTAAAAATTTAGGTTTAAAAGTATGTCCGAAAAAACAGCAACTGATAATATACTTATATATATATATATATATATATATATATATATATATATAACTGCATCCTTTGGTATCATTTACTGTGATTTCTTAACTGTTGTTTTATTCACCTTAATCTTTTTTGATATACTGGCAGCCATGTGAGCGTGGATTTTTGTAAAATACTGAAATATTAATCGGTATGGTGTTTATTATTTATATTTTATATCCTATAAATATTTAAATACGTTTTATTGATTCTTCCATTTCATATTATTTGTTTCTATTCTGCTTTCATTTTTAATCAATTCACTTGATTTTATGGTTGTTTGGGCACAGGGGAAAATAACTTTTAGCTTTAGCTTATTTTTCCCACAGAAAACAACCATTTTGCTTATATCATTGAATTCTGTGCCCTTGATAACGTAATTCAATGTATAAGCTTTTCAATTTTTGTCGGTGTCCACTTTTTTCTTTTTCTTCCATAATAATTCTTATATTAATTTTTTTTTTTTTTTAATACTTACAGCTTTAATTCATAATAATTGACGGTGGAAGGTTATGTTTAATTAATGGTTATATATTAGCATTCAAATTACTATGATGCATTTGCGCAAGTAATTATGAATGTATGCTTTTTACGATATTTTTAAATATCTTTTCATTTTGAATGTCAACAATTCATTTTGATGTATTTTTTCCTTATGGTATCTTATATATATTTATATATATTCCCAGGTCGCTAAATATTTAGCAATCTTTTAAATATTATACGCTTAGATCATTGCTGCAATTAGCGCACTATCTATGTGTATTATCAATATGATTTCTACCATGTAGATATCTGATACCTATTTTAGGATTCCATTAATTTTTTCATTCTTATCATTGCAACGATTTATTTAATGTTTTTTAATTTTCTAGTTATGATTTTATCTGAATTTTCTTGAAGTTAGTGTATGATATTGTCCTATATATTTTCTATTTTTGCTATAGCTTTACATAATTCTGTAGAGATAATCATTTTATATATACATTAATTTGGTAGCAATAATTATTCCTATTCATAGATTTAATGTTAATTTGCTTTAGTTTAAATTCATTTTAATTTGATCTGAGCTGTTAGTTGGGTATGCGTTTTGGTTGTCTTTGCATGGTTATAGTTGTTCTAGGATTTGGATGTTATGCGGATCTTTTTTGACTTATTTGTTATAAAATAGTTTAGTGGTTTCTTGCTATTATTAGTCTACGATATTTGGGTTTTCATAATTTGGTTATGGATAATTTGAAGATTGTTTCTGCGTTCTGCTTCTATTATTGTAAATATTGTATATATTTTTTCTTACTCAAGTTTTATTATTTAATCAAGGCTAATTTTATTAAATTATTAATTTTTTATTATTAAAATTTCTTATTTTTATGGCAATTATTGCATTTTCCATACATAATTTTTATATGGCAGTTCTTAGTAAACATCTCGATACTGGCAAGATACACTTAGCATCTATGCAGTGTAGTGCCCGGTACAGGAATAATAATTGGGTTGTTCCTGGATCGTCATCCAGCGACCATTTATACTCTCCCCCTCGTCCTTTATTTTTTCGTAAGTGCTATGATTCTCGGTGCAAGACATGTCCATACGCTGCTCAGACACAAATTGTCTCAGATCCTAATTATTCAAGTTTTTGTAAAGCATTTAATGTTATTTATAGTATAAAATGCAACTTATGTAATATGAAATATATTGGTGAAACATCAGGTCCAATTCATAAACGAATCAATCATCATCGTTCAGACTCTAATAACTACAAAGCAACAAATATACAATCTACAGCTGAAATTCAACATTTTCATAAACATCTATTTAAAAATACGACAATTGAAATCCTTCAAATTCTAAAAAATAAATCAGAACGTCTTTATATGGAATCATCATATATGAAATATTATAACACAATTTATCCTTATGGACTTAACAGTGAAGTATTTAACAGACCTGTCAAAGTCTTCACATCTATAAATAACAATATTGATTATTCTCCAATTTATCCTACTCTTAATCATAATTTAAATGCTAAAACAACACGTAATAAACGCGGAAAGGGTTCATCATCAGTTGTAGTTTCCAAAAAATCTATCACAAAACAAATTAATGATCTTCAACGAAATTACTTAGAGAATTATAACTGGTTGTTAATTCGAAAAAACATCTTTGCTATTAAAAAGAAACAGCTTGTACAACATTTAAATGTCTTTCTAAGTAAATCTTTCTCTAAACATTTCTCTGATATTTACTTTGACCTTATTATGAGTAGGGTTAATCTTTTAAATATTAATTTACAAAAAAAACACAAAATTCAGAACATGAATACTCAAATGATAATTACTTTTCAAATCACATATTTAATAAAATTAATATCAATTCTATAATTAATGATAAAAATTGTTTTTTTCCTATCAATAATCTTCATATATCAAAAACCTTTAAATATCCGAATACAATTGGAAGAAAGATTTTTAACTACAATACATTTTCAAAAAATACATCTGCTGCAAGTAATTTTCCGTGTAACTGCAAAGACCCCACTCTAAAAAAATACATAAACAATGATCATGGACATATAATCACTGGAAATCTTGATATTGTTCATGATTTTAAATTGAAACAACTAATGGGTTATGGTACTAAATATAGACTTCCATCTAAATTTAATGTTAAATCTATTATCAAACAGTTTACATATGATATTGATATTTTTATTTATAAAATTTCTATCTCTTATAATAAGCCTATTGAATATTTTAATCAATGGAAGATATTAGTAATAGAAAAATTAACTATGGCTTTAAAAAATAATATTGCTGATTTGGTTTCTATTAATACAAAGCATTATTTCCAACAAATTACTAAATTACAAAAAAACTACGTTATTACATATGTAGACAAATCTCCTAACAATTATGCTATTATATGTAAATCATATTATCACCAACTTCTTACAAATTCTATTTCTTCTAATAAGTCATTTCAAAAAACTAATGAAACTGTAATTGTAAATAATCGTAAAATTCGAAGTTATTATAAACTATTAAATATTTTATCTACTAATTTTAATTATCCATATTTAGTTCTTATTCCCAAATTTCATAAAACTCCTATTAAATTTAGGACTGTTACTATTGGTTGTAATACATATAATAATAAAGCCAATACACTTCTCTTAAATATTCTTAATCAATTATATGTACTTACTACAAATAATGATAATACACATTGTATAAAAAATAGCTATCAACTTGTTAATATTTTAAAAAATCTTCATTGTGTTTATAATATAACGACATATGACTTCAAAGATCTTTTTAATAATATAGACCTATTAGATTTACATAAAATTATAAATGCATTATTTAAAAAATATTATAAAAAACTGGAATTACCATCTAATATAGATATTGCATATTTTAAATCTTTAACTAACTTCATTATCTATAATAATTATATATTGCAAGATAATACTTTATATTTACAGCATGTCGGTATACCACAAGGCGGTTGTACTTCCAGTTTACTCTCAGACTTATACTTATATCATTATGAACGTAATTTTACTAATAATAATCTACATTTATATCGTTATATTGATGACATCATTTTAATTGATACTGATCAATCTGCAATTACTCGATTTCCAGTTGATTATCCCACTAATTTGGAATTAACGGAATACCCTTTATCTAACAATACAATTAACTTCTTAGATATTAAAATTACAATAAAAGACAATAAAACAATCACAGATTTATATGACAAACGTAAAGAATTTAAATTCAAAGTTAATACATTTACAAATTTTAAATCTTGTCTACATCATTCTGTATTTCGGAATATAATACTTAATCATTTATATAGAATAAAATGTTTATGTTCTTCTCCTCTAATTAACAATAATATTAAAAAACTAATTTATGATGCATTAAATCATGGTTTTCCAAAAAAATTCATATATTCATTAATATACAATTAGTACTTTTCTTACATGATCTATTAAAACAAATTAACACATGCGTAAACAAAATTACAAAAAAATTATAAAATAAAAAAATATCTATAAAAAATTAAAAATTGTAAAATAATATAAAAAAATATTATAGGTTGGTTGGGTGGGTAGATGTTAGAGTACGGAGGAGGGTGGTGTTGTCTGGATAATACGCAATGGTTAATTATAAAAAAAAAAATGGGGGCTCTTGTATTATTACTATATTTTTGTTACGTATTTTATATGGATGTTGATTTGATATTTTATATGTAATTGGAGAATTTCATTAATATTATAACTAGCCTAATTATTGATTAATCTAATTTACAATTATTTGTTATTAAATTTTAAATTTACTAAGGACAATATCATATTAATTACTAATAGTATGCCATTCTTATAGTGAATAATATACATATAAGTATGTATAATATAAATATAGTTATACTGTATGCATTAAAATTGGGTAATTATTATTATTATTACTCTATTCTTTTTAATATTTATTATCGGTTTAATGTTTTTGAATGTCCCACATTCATACTTTATGGTTTTTTATGGATGTCTGAAAATGATCCACACTCTATATTTGTGCTTTTTAAGTAATGGGTATTTAAGTATCATTTAACCTTCTATTTACTTCCACATGTTTTTTATTTCCTGTTCATTTTATAAATATCTGATATATAATTCATTAAAAAATAATTTTTATATTTAATAATTATTTATATTAATTATTACTGAATTTTATTTTGTTTTATAGCATATAGCTATATGCTATATATTATCAATGTTCTAGAATTATTTATTTCTTAGTTTAGTTTAAATAAGTTAGCTAATAGAATATATTGTATGCTTTTAAATTTTATTTACAATCGTTTTTAAATACATTGTGTGAATTATATTCGGTTTATAATTCTCTATATATAAGGATATGTTTGGTTTTGCTGTTCATACAGTTATTTACATTCAAATGCTTACAATTATTTATACAATTATTTACATTCAAATGCTTACAAATATTTATCTTGCGTTAGTTGTTTAATAGTAGTAATACTAGATGGCAGCACTAAATTTGTCTCTTTAAGCTAGCTTTAATTTTTAATTTTTCTAGCTCCATTTCAGTTATAATTTAATACACCAGGGGGTATTTTTAGCTAAATTTTGACGATATTGTTAAACTGTTATTAATTAATTTAATAGTGCATTTTAAATAATGTAATTAATATCTATTTATTTTATATTAGATTAAATGTGTTTAACAAGGTATTTTAAATTTTATTTCAAAATGTATTAACTGCATCCTTTGGTATCATTTACTGTGATTTCTTAACTGTTTTATTCACCTTAATCTTTTTTGATATACTGGCAGCCATGTGAGCGTGGATTTTTGTAAAATACTGAAATATTAATCGGTATGGTGTTTATTATTTATATTTTATATCCTATAAATATTTAAATACGTTTTATTGATTCTTCCATTTCATATTATTTGTTTCTATTCTGCTTTCATTTTTAATCAATTCACTTGATTTTATGGTTGTTTGGGCACAGGGGAAAATAACTTTTAGCTTTAGCTTATTTTTCCCACAGAAAACAACCATTTTGCTTATATCATTGAATTCTGTGCCCTTGATAACGTAATTCAATGTATAAGCTTTTCAATTTTTGTCGGTGTCCACTTTTTTCTTTTTCTTCCATAATAATTCTTATATTAATTTTTTTTTTTTTTTTTTTTTTTTTTCTTTAATACTTACAGCTTTAATTCATAATAATTGACGGTGGAAGGTTATGTTTAATTAATGGTTATATATATATATATATATATATAAGCTTACAATTTCAATTCTAAGTTTTAAAAATAATTTCTTTTAAAAGTTCTAAATGTAAGTCATATGAACATTAATTAAAAATATAATTTAAATTGTAAATTGAAATAAATAAAAGTGTTTATTTTTCCCTTCTTCTGTTATTTTCTTTTCCCTTTTCAATTTTTTCACATTTTCACCTAAAATACGCAATCAAAAACTGCATTAAATAAATTCTGTATGTTAACTTATTGACGTAAGTTCTAATAATTGCATAAAAATACGTTGTAAATATGTCATAAAACTTTCTAGCATTCCACGTAAAAGCATATCTAACAATATTTATTCACAATATACATAAACATGAATGAAGAATTTTTGATGTGTAATACAGTAATTTACTTAACTGAAGTATATGATATAATGGATACAATAAGTTATTCAATGTAAGTCACTCATTATTAGTTGTTTCAATAGTATGCATATTTAATTTATCATGTTTTTTATATTTTGTAGTATTATATTCTTTAAAATCTCACCTGTTTCTTGTAAACTTTCTTCAGTTATCTGTGATTGTACTTGTTGACAGACAATACTGTGCCACCCAAGATAAAAACTGCTGATTGACATAAAAATATTAGCGTGTAAAAACTTTATTATACTTATGTCAAATTCTGCTATCATATGCATCCCGAATATTTTATACCTTAAAACGATATTAGCATTTTTACGCTTATAATGTTGTTGCATTCATGACCCTTCACCATAATAACAAACAAATGAATTAAATTAAAATATTTCAAAATGATGTTATAAAACTATGTCAGATACTCATAACATTATAAAGTACATCATGAAATATTTTGAAGATTTAGGAATGGATTTTCTTTTAGAAACGTCCCTATACCTATGCAGCGTCAGGGAAGGTAGATAGAAGAGTTAATATTCTTCCAAAACACTACGCAATTTATAAATTACAAACGCTCTAGTTCCACTATAAATATTTGGTGTGTAAAACTAAAATACAAATAGCTTATTTCGAGCAAGTTTTTTGTTATTCCATATCTCATTTTCTCTTTGTTTTCCGTTTTTCCGTAATAAAATGTTTTCACGAAACATTGGAATAAACATATGCAGAATTTATAATGTGCAATAAATCTGTTTGTACTTTTCTTTACATGAGATTTTACGCGTCACTGTTTACGTCCAAATTCAAAACAACAAGTTTGTCAAGATTTAGAACTTTTTTATGAATTTTTAACCATTGTTCAAACCTCTTCCAATCACAGATCCTGGCCAAATAAGTTGTAACCTACATATTTCCTCTATTTATTATGGTTATATTTTTGAATTTCTTAAAAAATTTTCAGAATAAAATTGGTTTGTAATAGATATTTACATGAGTTAATTTGGAACAATATTTGAAGGGGTGAAATAATGGGGAAATTTCTACAGATGGAACATTTCAGAACTTACTATATATCATGCATCGCAATGATAAATATAAAAAATAATATCAATCTTACTGGAAATAATCAGGAAAGGCGTATGAAATAATGCAGAAATTTATAATGATGGAACATCTCTCAACTTTACTATCATGCATCATAATAGTAAATATAAGAAATAATATCAGTTTTACTTACAGGAGAGGGCCAACCTTGTTAATCACAGATTTTGATTATTTTAATATATGTTGTAGGATAGAGACCCCTTAGTCTCAGGTTCAGCGGATTTTATCCAACGCTCCTTAGTTCTTGAGAAACCGGGCGGTCTAATAGTAGTACACAACTTAAATACTTAGTTTGTAACCAAAAGGATAGGTTGGTCGTAGCTCAGTTGGTACGGCGTCTGCGGGGGCCCGGGTTCGGTACCCGAAGGCGCAACGTTTGTTTTTCACATTTTTTGTTTTATAAATATACTTGTAATTATAATTTAATAATTTAAATTAAAAATTTCAATATCATACATTAGTTATAATGTTAACAAACTTAAATTTATGATTTTTTATTTTTAAACTATTATTTCTCATCCTTTAAAGAGGTTTAAAAAGCAATTGCATTTATTATTGAAAGATGAAAATTCCAAAATCGTGAGAAAACCAGTTGTGGTACCATCTAGTTATGATAAAATAAAAGAGTATTCAAATAAAATACAATAAAAGCAGAAAGGAGATAACGGTTTAAAGCAAAATAATTGAAAGTGCAAGCATGCGTATTACAAATTTAAAAATCTTTAATATGCGAAAAGTTGGTTGTAATTTAATTCTGATGCTAATTTTTAATATAATTATGCTTGTTACTTTAAAAACAGAATAATAGTATTATCGTATTGACTTCCTTTGTTAAAGAAATGCGTAAATGATGTTTCTTTAAAATCACGAATTGACACAATTGCTCAATATCATTGCATCGATAAAGAATAAATGAAATACATTTTAAAAGTGATTTTAAAAAAATTAACAGTTTTATGATGTTTTATACAACTATTTAGTTTAAAGTAAAAAATTAAATAGGTTAAAATTATAATTGATATACAATATTATAAATTTTAATTGACAATGAGATTATTAAGTTATACTTACGAATATATTTATAAAACAAAAAATGAGAAAAACAAATGTAGCGCGTCCCGGTATCGAATCCGGGCCAACAGATCAGCCGGTAAACGCCATGCCAACTCAGCTACGACCAGCCTAGCCTTTTCGCTACAAAGTAAGTATTTAAGTTTGTACTACTATTAGACACCCCGGTTTCTCAAGAACTAAGGAGCGTTGAATAAAATCCGTTCAACCTGAGACTAAGGGGTCTCTACCCAACACCATATATTAAAATAATGAAAATCTGTGACTAACAAGGTTGGCCCTCTCCTTGTTAGAATAATCGAGGAAAGAGTAAAATAATTCAGGAATTTTGAATGACATAAGACTTACTCCCGACTTACCATTATACATCATAACAGGACATTTGAGAAATAATTTCAATTGTACTTGCAATAATCAGGAAATGAGTGAAATAATGCTGTAATTTTTGATGATGGAACATTTCAAAAATTATTATCATGCATCTTAAAAGTAAATATTAGAAATAATAGCAATCGTACTTCGAATAATTAGGGAAGGAGTTAAATAATGCTGGAATTTCTAATGATGAAACATTCCTCAACTTACTATCATGCATCATAATAGTAAATACAAGAGCTCATACGAAGTCTTACTTGGAATAACTAAGGAAGGAGTAAAATAATTCTGGAATTTCGAGTGATGCAACATTTGTCAAATTAGGCGAACCCAGGGTATAACGGGGTGCCAGGGCGGAATGAAGTTTAACGTTTTTCGGTGTCAAGGAGGTGCTGCCAGCGAGCGGCAATAAGCAGAAGTAAGAAAACCTGTTGCCGTTAAACTTCGGAAACCATATTAGTCTAGTTTGCTCGAGCGTTGGTGCGTGAAATTTTCGTTGCGTGATTTTTTCTCCTGTATTATAATTTCTGAAGATTTTGTATCCAAAGTAAGGTATAGATGCTTGTTTACATTACTACTGTAGTTAGTTCTTGAAGTACGTTTAATTGTCTTTAGTTTTGTGTAGTTAAACGTTTGTTTACATATCTTTCTCCAGTGACCTTACCTCCCTAACCAAATCGTGTGCCTGGGACGGAATGGGGAAGAACCCCATTCTGCCTCGAAATGTTTTTAACTAAGATATCGTTTATAGTACTCACCTAAATATTTTCGATTCCCCTAAATTCAGTTGAAGGGTGGGTTGCTTCTCCCAAGTGCAAAAAATGTGCACAAAATTCCTGTGCGAGAATAGATAGCGAAGAGGGTGGGACTGCCCTAGTGTGTGAATTTTGTCAATAGGCTTAAGAAAAGGACGCAATAAAGATGACAGAGATGAAAACTGTAGTTAAAACTTTATAGTCACTTAAAACTAAATAAACATAGAGCAATATTTTTTTCATTTTCGCTAGTTTTATATGTTTTTTATAATTACTACCCCGTCCTTATGTTCTTATGTTCATTATGTCCTCACCACCCCGTTCTGCCCCACTCCCTGGTCAGAACGAGCAAATGATATAACGTCCTGTTTCTGAAAAAAAAAGATGCTCTTTTGTTTTCTTACAATATTATTAAATTTTTGTGATTATTACATTACAATGTGTTCATAGAAAATTTTGCAGCTCTCTTAATTAACCCTTTTTTATTTTTAAAACATATTTTCAACTTGGTACCCCGTTCTGCCCCGTGTTTCCCTACTATCATTCATCATACTAGTAAATATAAGACATAATATTAATCTTAAATAAATAATATATATATCTCTACATAGTGTACCTAATACATTACATAGATGTATAATATTACTTATAGTTCCGAAAATTAAAAAATAAAATCGAAATATTCCCTAACTTTTTTTTATCTTAAACATCTTTCAGAAATGAATCTCTATTTTACCCATTTTTATTATATGTCCACCCCTAAATTCCTTAAAGAGATGAATGCAGCATATGCAAAGTTGAATTAGATAAACTTTAAATTCTTGTATCTCATACCTTAGTAGGCCTTGACAAAACACAATACATGTAACTACCTTTCTCATGTTTCTCTTTACCCGTAAAGCTACACACCATTGCACAAAACAAGAATTCTCGAAATAAAGTTGTTTTGCAATAGAAATTTATGTTAGTTAACTCGGAATAATCGGAAGAAATAACACTAAGCTGTCTAATGATGGAGCATTTCTCAACTTACTATGCATCTTTATATTAAATTTAAGAAGTAATACCAATTTTAAATAAATAATATGTATACATTTATATTTCATACATGCATTCATACATACATGCATAATGCATACATACAATGCCAGGAAAATTAAAAAAAGTCTCAAAGCAACCCCAAATTTTATATCATAATCTTTTTTCCGAAATGAAACTCTATTTTCCACAATCTTATTATATGTTCACTCCTAAATTCCCTAAAGAGACGAATACTGCAAATGCAAAGTTGAACAAGATAAACTTTAAATTCCTGCATTTCATACATTTCATTGGCCTTGACAAAACACAATACATGTACCACTGTTCCCACATTTCTCGTCTCTCCCTAAGCTGCAAAACGTTGCAAAAATCAAGAATTTTCGAACTAAAATTGTTTTGCAATAGATAATTACATGAATTAACTCGGAATAATCAAGGAAGAGGAGAAATAATGCTGGGATTTCAAATAATGGTGCATTCTTCAACTTATTATGCATCTTAATAGTAAATATAAGAAATAATACCAATCTTAAATAAATAATATGGTATATATTAATATTTCATACATGCATAATGTATAACTTACAACACCAGGAAATTAAAAAAATGTTTCAAAGCAACTCCAAACTTTTATATCTTAATCTCCTTTCAGAAATGAATCTGTATTTTCCACAATTTTATTATATGTCCACCCCCAAATTCCTTAAAGAGATGAATACTGCACATACAAAGTTGAACAAGATAAACTTTCAATTCCTGCATCTCATACATTTGATCGGCCTTGACAAAACCCAATATTACCTTTATAACCCATTTTTCTCGTCCCCCGCTAAGCTGCAAAACTTTGCATCACAAACAAGAATTCTCGAACTAAAATTGTTTTGCAATAGATATTTAAATGAATTAACTCGGAATAATCAGGGAAGAGGTGAAATAACGCTTTGATTTCAAATGGTGGAGCTTTCTTCAACTTACTATGCATCATAATAGTAAATAAAAGATATAATATCAATCTTAAAAATAATATTTATATTAGTATTTCATACATACATAATGTATAATACAATACCAGGAAATTAAAAAAAGTTTCAAAGCAACCCTAAACTTTTATACCTTAATCTCCTTTCAGAATAATCTCTATTTTCCACAATTTTATTATATGTCCAGCCCCAAATTCCTTAAAGAGATGGATACTGCACATGCAAAGTTGAACATTATAAACTTGAAATTCCTATATCTCATACCTTTGATAGGGCTTGACAAAGCACAATACATGCACCGATCTTCTTTTGTTTTTTGTCTTCCGTAAAGCTACACAACATTGTACAAAACAAGAATTATCGAAATAAAATTGGTTTGCAATAGAAATTTAAGGTTAGTTTGGGGTAACTGGAACCACGAGGTAACTGGGCCATAGGCTATTTAAAAAAATAAATTGTGAATAATGCCCCTTAAACTCTACTTCCTAAAACAACGTGTATCAACTCAATCATAACTCCCACTTTGCTGCGATAGGTTGTCAAAAATTTACGTTTCTTTTTTTAAAAACAACGTCTATATGGTTGAACTTCCTCGGCTGATTATTAAAATACTGTAAGTACTTTTATTAAACAATCATTTTTTTTTAAAGATTAGACATATAACTACATTAATATTATTAGGTATCTATACATATTTATTCATGTTTCAAATGTAAGCCTGGTGTCCCAGTTACCCCATAAATTTTTCAAGAATGGGGTAACTGGGACATGTATCCGAGGTAACTGGACCATGCTGGATCCAGTTACCCCAATAGTTATGATTAATTTTTTTGTGTTTCTCTTACTACGGGAAGCAAATTTCTCCATTGTTTTGTGCTCACAATAAAGAAAATTATAGAATACCTTATTAAAATTATGTAATGAAATTTAAAAAAAGCATATTGAGTGGTATCAAACCAAATTTCTTGGCCCCTTGAGAGGCGGTGATGCCGTTATGGCATCACTTAATTTTAATTCCTAATTGCCACATTGGCACCTGAATTTTATAATGAAAATTTCACCTTTATTAAGTACGCGAAAATATACTTTTACTTGTTTTCAGATAGATTCTCTTGTAAATATTGGTGTCATTAAATTATTTCAACATTTTACGAATGCAAGTACCTTGGCCCTGAAAGCGAGATAGCCAGACCTTGAAATTGTACTATACACAGGAGTCGCATTCTATAGGGAAACTTTTATCGTTCCTACCACTATTTTGAAAATAATATCTTCATCGCATCTTTCTGTAAGGGTTCTGGTAGGAGCAATAAAATTTTCCCTATGTAATGCGACCCCTGGATAAAGTACTTAAGTACTTACGTAGCCGTTTGTTCATAGATTTACCTTGCTATTTTTTTCCTTAAAATACCCATGTGACTTTTATACTTATTATCTAATACTAAAGTACATAAGTACTTCCTTAAATTTTATGTTTTTGGTATAAATAAATCTAACATTTTCACTTTTAGTGCTTTTTTTAGACACATTGACAGCAAAGGTTTCCCTTACAACGCTGTTTATTGACATATAATTTACATGATCTGCCTGGTTTAAATTTTTTTTAAAGTTGTTTACACTTTTTCAAACAGGACCTGATATCCGATATGAAAAAATATGAACGCGTGTGGAACATAGACCCCCCTGGTCCAGTTACCCCATTTTTGGGGGCAACTGGACCCATGAGAAAAGAAAGATGAAATATGCATATTTTTATATTTTTAAATATTAAAATGTAATTTTGAGCATTTCTGTCTGATAGAGGGAACCTAACTGAACACATTTACAGAAGTTCAGACTTTAATTCAAATGAACATTAGTTTTTTGAAGCTGAATTGTCAGAAGCTCCAGAGTCACATTGTAAAATCATGTCCCAGTTGCCCCAACTAACCTTACATGTGTTAACTCGGAATAATCAGGGAAGGGGTGAAATAATGCTGGGATTTCAAATGATAGAGCATTCTTCAAATTGCTATGCTTCATATAGCAAATATAAGGAGTAATACCAATCTTAAATAAATAATGTATGCATTTATATTTCATACATGCCTACATACATCCATAATGTATACTTACAATACCAGGAAATTAAAAAAAGTTTCAAAGCAACCCCAAACTTTTATATCCCCTTTCAGAAATGAATCTGTATTTTCTACAATTTTATTATATGTCCACCCCCAAATTCCTTAAAGAGATGAATACTGCACATGCAAAGTTGAACAAGATAAACTTTAAATTCCTGCATCTCATACATTTGATAGGCCTTGACAAAACACAATACACGTACCACCGTTCTCATGTTTCTCGTCACCCGTCAAGCTGCACACCGTTGCACAAAACTAAACCCCTAGAAGCTGGCCTTTATTAAATTGTTTTATCAACTGCTTCTGCGAGATAATCATGGAGTATGCGTTTTATATTAGGTTTTACTGCGCTTCATATTAAATTATGAGCAGGCAAAGGAGACATGAGCTGTAACTCACTGTACTAAGGGGGATTTTCTAAAATTTGATTGCAATAATTTTTATTGTATGTAGGTTTTTTCATGCATAAAGCAGAGGAAAAAAGAAATAGTGCTGTTGTGTTTTTCATTAATGTTTATCTATTAGCTAATTTAATTAAATATAAAAACAAATGGGATTGCGTACTTATTATTTTTAATAACATGATATATTTTATATCTCAGGGCGTAAAGAGTATGTCCTGACAAAAAATGGGAAAAAATACGTAAATAAATTTAGTTCTTTTTTTATTTTCAACATAGGCATAAGCATTTTTCTCAATATAAACCTGATTGGATTTATTTTAAAAATTTATGAAAAATTTGACTAAGATTAAAATTACTGTAAAATTTATTTGTATCTGTTAAATAAATTTTAATTCATAAGTTTTATCAAATTGTTCACCATATTTCACTAAAAATATTTAGCGTAATGTAATATTTAACATCTT
Source organism: Maratus speciosus (assembly GCA_963932465.1). NCBI lineage: Eukaryota > Metazoa > Arthropoda > Arachnida > Araneae > Salticidae > Maratus > Maratus speciosus. The sequence goes on from OZ010795.1 coordinate 489,318,689, forward strand.
ATATCTCTGGGTCTAAAGATTATGTATGTCCTGACTAAAAATGGGAAAAAATACGCAAATAAATTTAGTTATTTTTCCAGTATCAACATAGTTATAAGCAAATTACATTTTTTTTCCTCCATCAAAATCTGGCTGGACTTATTTTTAAAACTTATGAAAGCTTGTACTAAGATTAATATTACTATGAAATGTATTTGTCTCTCTTTAATAAATTTTAATTCATAAGATTTATTAAATTCTTTGACATCATTCACTAAAAATATTTAACGTAATGTAATATTTAACGTCATGTTTATCGATGTTTTTGTGATTTTAGATAATTAACAACGCAAAACTTTTACTCATTTTTAAACATAAAAGCATGATACCTAAATTCATGTTTATTGAAGTGAATTGTAATAATCCTATAAAAGATTTTTTTAGTTTTACGATGAATTAATTGCATCTTGAGTTATAAGCAATTGTTGGGTCAGGAAGGCAGTTGTTTTCCTTTCCTAATTTGTCGCATCCTGAAAAAGGCTTATGTCTCTACCAAAAAACTAGAGGGGATAAAAGTTCGATTGCATAGTTTTTGATTAACCCTTTATATCCCAAATTATGAATTCATGAAAATTTCATCTTCTAAAGCATTTTTCGTGATATTTTGAAACTACATTAAAATATTTACGGAATCATTTAATAAATTTTAGTAGGATTTTGCCAATTAAAATTAATTAATTACATTTTAGCTCATAGAGATTTAGTGCAATATTTTTAACTCCACTCAAATCTTTTATTTAAAATACTTTTTTCAGTATTTTATACCCCCCCCCCCCCCTCCCTCCAACTCCAAGAAAGCTGAAAATATTCAAAGGCATAAAGAAATCATTCTTTTAAAAATATTTTTGTGTTGTGTAACCAATAATGCTTTTGGAAGAAGGTAAAGTAATGCATATATAACTCATACTAAACTGTATTACTACTAATCTATGTATTAAATGTATTTTATAACAAGTTATTTGCACTTATTATACTATTAGTACCTCAGTAGATAAAGAGTTAAAGTACCGTCGGGGCATGATGGGTTAAGTGCACCTGCCAATTTGATTCGTTTACGATCAAAATGAATTAAAAAATGTGTCAAAAGTAGCCACTTAAAATTTAAGAACAGCCTTAAAAAAATTAATGTAACCTTTAACGGAGCAAACGACTTTCAACAAAAAGGTTGAAGATCCCTAGCTTATATTTTGGCTGAGAATGGGTCAAGAAAGTATTATATTTTCATAAAAGTATTGTCAGATGTCATACAGGTGCTTGGATTTATCGTACAAATTAAATATTTTTATTATTTCTGGTAATATTTTCCAACACTTCTGTAGCTGCGATGTCGACGATTTCATGCTATAATCAGAAAGTGTGCCGCACGAATTTTATTTAAAACAAATCGGAAATTGTACGTCAAATGTCCCAATGAGGTGCGTATGTACTATAACGAAGTTTTGTACTTTACGAACTCTTACGAATTCCTTTATGTAGCCCTGTATATGATCTATAGCATTTATACACACAACGTAATATTCAAAAATTCAGTTAAACTTAAAAATTCATATCACAACTAAAAATGCACTTCCAGCAATCATCACTAATATACAGTACCTCGGATACAATCCGAAATCTTTTGTGCGTCCCTGTAAACACTATGCACTTTCTATTATACAGGAAGTAACTTGTAGTAAACCTCAGCAACGTATATCAGTTTCATTGGATGTGAAATGGTTTAACGCAATTAAAATGCGCCCCAATTAAATGTTTCCCTCTGTACTATTATGTAACGGAATACTTTTGTGCAACCCTGTAAATGAATAATAAATATTCTTTGTACCGTATATTCTAGAAAATGTATATTTTAGTGCACCTCATAAATGCATATCAATTTCATGATGTTCTAAAGGGTGTAACCTCATTAAAATGCACTTGAAACTATTTTTTCCCATTGGCCGTAATTTAACGGAATATTTTTAACTGTCTCTGTAATTGAACTATACATCCAATTTTCATAAAATTTTAAATGATTCGACAAAATTATGCACCAATTATATATTTTAAATTTCAAACCATTTGGTTGGGTAGTTTTTGCGCTGTTATGTGCGGACGGACGGATATACATAGAGACAGGCGGGCCAGACGACGGCTATAAGTACTACGTATTTATATAATTTTGAACGCACTTAAAAATTGAAGACTGCAGGGTAATTCTGACGTATGAAAGTCTCACAGGCATTGGAACTTTAAAAAAAAAAAAAAAAAAAAAAAAAAAGTAAATGTTAATTATGATTGAATAAACGATGTTAATGTTTTTGTATTCATTGTAAATGCAAAAAAGTAAAATAAGTAATGCTTACTTTATTTATTTTATTTCTTTTGGAAGATCTGTTTCAATTAAAATTATTTATTAATTCTTTGTAATGAAATCTTCTAAAAAATAGATCAATGTTATGCCATTAAGTTTTCAATGTTAGGTTCTGATTCTAATAGTTTAAAAATCTAAAACTTATCAACTTTTCATATTCAATGAAGTTTTACTTTAATTATAAGTAATTGTTAATTTATTTATTGCATTAAAAAAAATCCAGGAAAACAAAATTTTTTTTAACTGTAAAATTTGCACCATCAATACCCTACCCTTATTATTTAAGTGCATCTAGTTCTACAATTTTTAAATAAGATTTTAAATACGCTGAAAAGTCTACAAAAAATGATTACAACTAAATTCTTAATTTTGTTATTTTTACGTTTCACGTTCATTCTAACGTTTAGACATTAAATATACCTCATCGTTTTACTTTCAATGCAGCTTTATTTTGATTATTAAATAATTTCTTAATTTATAACTAACTTCTATGTTTAAAAAAAAAAAAAAAAAAAAAAAAAAAAAAGCTAATATATATATATTTTTTATAACATTAAAAACATTTAACTTTACTGCCCTTGTTATATAAATCCCTCCAATACTACGATTTTTAAACAATATTTTGGAATAATGAATATTGTGCTTTTAAATTTTCAGTGCAACGTTATCAAGCGCAGTCTAAATGGCTAGAAATCAAAATTAAATTTAAAAGAACTGTTAATTTATTATTTTGAAATATTATACAAAGATATTATACAAAGTATATTTCAATTTTTCAACTATAAAAATGTGCAACATTAATAGCATTATTATTTAAATGCATTCACTATATTGAAACAACATTCAAAAAGATCAATATTATATTTTGAAATTTTCTTCCTAACGTTCTGATATCTTAATCCTCCTAACGTATGTTATAGGCCTTATATTATGTATATCTTATATTATAATATGTTCTTATAATCTTATATGTATTCTAAACAGATTTGAAATAAAAAATGTACCAATGATTTATTTTTGACTAACGTTCTTCTCCTAACATATCTTATATGTTTTATAATATACATGTATATTATATTATAATATTTTCTTATATCTATTCTGAACGTATTTGAAATTTAAAAAAATGTACCAATGATTTGTTTTGGATACAGTTTCATTTTAATTACTAATTGTTAATTTATTAGGTTCAGATTATTCACAAAATATGTGAAGATATTTATTTTTAAAAGTAAAATCCTGCAACATTACTACTGTGTTATTTAAATTCTTACAATTCAACATTTTCTGGTATAATTTTTGTAATATTTTACTACGGGCAAACTCTAATATTACTAACTTCTACTTCGATTCAATCCACAGCAACCTTAATTTAGATGCTTCTTCCAGCGAGTGGCGGTTCCCTTTCGGACAAGCAGTGATGGATGAGATGGCCCTGATTGGCCCCTGTTCCGGGAGGGGGCCAACATTATTCCCCACCTTTTCTGAATACCCCCTGAGACCCGCTGTTACTTTGGAGGCCTTGTTTTTTTTAAGGACCCGAAAAGAGAAGAAAAACTTGCTGAGAAAACTAAGAAAAAGAGAGTTCTGCATCTCTCCAGATGTATTGGGCGTTGACCATCAGTATACTTGATTGACAGCTGCGTGTATATATTTATATATTTTTTATCGAATATTTTTCTATCTTCTGGTCATAAATTATGTCTTATGTCGGTAGATTTAGAATACCGAGTTTATATTTTTTAGAAACGAAGTATTATTTTAGGAAAGATTATTTGGAAAGATTTAGCCATGATTAATTTCTAAAACGTAAATGTTATTTGTGTAAAAAGTAATAGAATTGGACGCATTGAAATGCCTTATACTTCCTAATGTGACAATGATCCGCTTGGACAAACGAAAAGCAAAGATCAAGTTTGGAAGAGGGGTAAGACAAGGAGACACCATTTCGCCTAAGCTTTTTACTGCTGTCTTAGAAAATATTTTCTAGAAGCTGGATTGGGAAAACAAAGGGATTAGAATAAATGGTGAATATTTAAGTCATCTCCGATTCGCTGACGACATTTTAATTCTCAGTAACAGTCCTGAAGAATTGGAAAATATGCTAAAAGATCTGGCAGAAGTATTAATGTGGGATAAAAAATAAACTTGGAAAAGGCTAAGGTGATGTTCAAATCATTTGCAATATATATACATATATATGAATAATAAAACATTTTGTAATTATTCACTATAAATCACATTAAAAATTGACCATAGATAAATGAACCAATAACACTGGTCAACAAATTTGTACTTTTGTTCTTTCACAAAACCAAAATTAGTTGTTTCTTATGCGGTTTTTGGTGCTGATTCCGAATCTAGTTTTAGATTTCCTCCAGCAGGTATTATTTTTGAGATATTTGCATATTTCGATTATGCAAATTTAGTAAATTTTGTACAATTTTATGCAAATTTAAGGCATAAAGCATTATCAAACTGGATTTTTGATTTATGTTATGATTACCGTCTACGTTTACTTTACAAAAACGTTGTTTCTGAGATTATACTGACATGTGTCCATGAAATATTGTACATAATTTGCATATTTTCATGTTTTTCGAATAATGTTTCTTGAGGTCCAAATATTTTTGCCCCACGAGTACGCTAATATGTCTAAACCAGTTTTTTGCGGTGATTTCAAATCTGGTATTTGTTTTCTTATATCACCACGTCTAGTTTTTGGAAATGTGAAAGTTTATTTTTTGGTCAAAAAAGCCAGAAATCGCTTTTTATGCTACTTTGTGATGTACTTCAACTAGTTAGGATAGATTCTACTATATTTTTTTTGATTATATAAATTGTTGTTTATGTCCCTGATTGGAACCTGACGCTGTTCACATTTTTGACAATGAGGTACACACCTCTAAAAAGCATCTTGTATCAAACTTGCGTCAATACAGTACAAAAGTAAAAATTAATTTTACTACAAAATTCGACTCGATAGAAGGAAACAGATTGCAGATTTGTAATCAGCATAAAAATCTAGTCTAGTGAAGCATTACGTCAATTTTGTAGCAACTACTTTAAAGTTGAAAGTACAATGTAAACATTACACCATTAAAAAATATACAAATTAGGCTTATTAACTGACAGATGAATGTTAAGAATATGCAGATTCTGACATTTATCTGAAACAAATAGTCCAGTGTCATTATCTAGAAAAAGTACTTCAATTTGGCATTTATTGTATCTAAAATTTGCAGAGAATCGCACAAAAAAGCTTCAATTTGTATAAACATAAATATGTAAATTTCTCGAAAACTGGACCTCCTAGAGAAAAACGGAAAGCATATTCGGAATCAGCGTAAACAACGGATCTAGAACCAACTAATTTCCATTATTGTCCAGCTTAATTGTAATATACTATAAAACTGTACATCCGATAATCTAAAATTCATAAAGTGAAAATAAATAAATAAATAAAAGATTTAGGAGGAAAAGTCCACAAACAGAATGTAAAAATATGGCAAGAAGAAAATGGAAACTTTATGTTACGAAACACGGTATAAAGGGCAATATTCCACAATATGTTTCTAACACAATTCATTTCTGTTTGAGCATAGCCAAGTAACATAAATTACTTTACTCAAATTGCTATATTAACTGCGATACCAAATGTAAAAGAAAAAAAAATGAATGGAAAAAATCTTAAAATTAAAACATTCGATAAGCAATAACAATTACAATGAAACCTTAAAGAAATCACAAAATATTTTAATGAACAAATTATACATATATATTATATTGTTGAATAATTTAGAAATTCAAACAATGTTAAAAAGATAGACTATAGAAATTGTTGAAAATGCTGCGCATTGTAATGAACTTACACAACCATATCTAAATGAGATTTAATAACTTATTGTCTATGAGCAGAAATCACATGAAATACATTTTAATGATGTAATACATTTTAAAAATTTTCTGTGAAAATTTAAATGCGTTTGTAAATTAACTCTTAAGATAAATTTTAATTTTCTATTCTTTAAGTTTACACTTTTTATGACCTAGAAATATGTATTTTTGATCTAAAGAAGTAATAAGCTTAAAAGAAACAAAACACATTGACGGACATGTAAATGTTTTAATCAACACTTTAAAATAATTCAACTGAATCTAATAAAAATTTATATGCCATACTGTGTATAGGAAACTAAATTTCTTCCTTTAAGAAAAGGCGAAACTCACCAATAACAAATCAGTACGACTCCAAAGCTGGCAGAATTTTGATGAAAAACTATCAATTTAATCCAGCATTGCTCCAATATTACATTGTTTGGATTTTAGAATTTCATAACTAATGCTGTTTATAATTAACAATCTTTTATTGGTTACATTTTGCCGTAACAGTTGCAGTTCTTTTAATAAATATGAATATTGACGAAATAGCTTAGCGTACTAGAAATATTTCCAACAAAATAACAATATCACCGTTACATTGTAATAAGTGTTTTTAACCAAATTAACTTAATTGTTGTTAACTTCTAAATAATTGTCTCTAAAAAATGTATAACTGATACGTATAATTTATATTTCAACACCTGGAGGTATTATAAGGAATATCATACCATATTAATTTCTAATTGTATTTTAGTGCTTAAATACCATTTTTTGCTATTCATTCCAGTCCAAAAGTTGATTAAATTATAACGAGTACACCTTTATATTTATTTATTTATTAATATATTATTATTATAGATATATTATGGATTCTACATTCCCGCACAAAAGAAAACAATTCGTGAAGAAACGTAAAAAGTAATAGAAAGCAAGTTGCGGAACACCCTTGTGATTGGATGAGATTTTTCTGCTAT